>JAYJMJ010008288.1:0-23386 GCA_036873875.1 Laminaria ephemera | reverse complement strand
TTGTGAATGGCGGTGGTCGCATTAATCGTGAGTATGCGCTTGGAAGAAAATACACCGACTTGTTTCTAGAATGGCCATTGGACAAAGAGCAGGGATTTTATGGAGAGGTGCAGCGCGTCGTGTTGGAGTTGAAAATACAACGGGGCAATTTGGACAAAGTCATTACGGATGGTAGAAAGCAAGTTGCTGATTACGCACAGCGTTGTGGTAGCGATGAAGCTCATCTGATTATCTTTAATCGTGACCCTAATGCTAGTTGGGAAGATAAAATCTGGCAGAAGGATGATATTAAGGTGGGTGAGTTGGCGGTAAGTGTTTGGGGAAGTTAATTATGCCGATTGAAACAAAAAACTAGTTGTAAGGTTCCATATGAATATTCCTGTCTCTGACATCGACTTCTACTCCGATGCCGTTATCCAAGACCCGCACCCCGTTTACGCGCATCTACGTGAACTTGGGCCTGTGGTCTATATGGAAAAAAACGACCTCTATTTGGTGGCACGCTACCAAGAAGTGAGTGAGGTCTTATTACAACCTCTGCGTTTCGTCTCATCCAAAGGTGTATCCCCGATTCCACGGGTGAACGACATCCTTGTTGGTTCAACGCTGAACTCTGATCCACCGATACACGACAAGACACGAGCAGTAACCTCTGAGCCTTTGTTGCCCGGTGCGTTAGTAGAAATAGAGCCGCGTTTGAAAGCGGCAGCGGATCAATTAATCGCAACACTCTGCGCCCGTGGTGAATTCGATGCCGTCGCTGATCTAGCGCAATATCTTCCAGTAACTATCGTTGCTGAGCTGGTTGGTCTTCCACAAGCAGCAGATTCGGCTCAAATGCTAAAGTGGGCAAGTGCTGCTTTCAATTTATTCGGCACAGAAAACGCACGAACGGATCAAGCGTTTATCGACCTGCAAGACCTAAGAGATTTCTTACTCGAATACGGAAAGCCAGAAAAACTGAAAGAGGGCGGCTGGGCGAAGCGCATCTTTGAAGTAGGTTCAGAGCGCGGCCTACCGTACGAGCTATGCGCACAATTGATGCGGGATTATATCAATCCATCATTGGACACGACCATTTCTACTATCGGGCAGATCGCTAAGCTATTGGCAGAAAACCCAGAGCAGTGGGAGAAACTTCGAGCCGATGCCACGTTGATTCCAAATGCCGTAGAGGAAACTGTCAGGCTAGCAACGCCTATTCGAGCATTTACACGCTACGCGATTGAAGATATAGAGTTGTCAGGGCATATCATTCCTGAAGGCAAGCGGGTCATTGTGGTGTATGCCTCTGCCAACCTAGACGAACGTAAGTTTGAAAACCCTACTAAATTCGATGTGACACGTGATGTTCATGATCACGTAGGTTTTGGTCAGGGCGTTCACATGTGCATGGGCATGCATCTAGCGCGTCGAGAGATGATTCTCCTGCTAGAAGCACTACGTCGCCGCGTTGAGCGTTTTGAGTTGTTAGGCGAGCCGACGGTGGCGATGAACAACACCATTCGCGCGTTTTCTCACATGCCGATTAAAGTCCATTTGGCTGATGAGGTACTTGAAGATTCAACGCAGCAATCTGAGCAAGAGAATCCTTGGTTAGATGTTGTGATCGCCAAGCGAGAAGTCGCTGCGAACAATGTAATAGGCTTAGAGCTTGCAGCGGTAGAGGGTGAAGAATTACCGGCTTACGAGGCGGGCGCGCATATCGATGTTTTTGTGAAGTCAGGATTGATTCGACAATACTCGCTGACGGGTGACGCTTCAGACCGATCTAAATATCGCTTAGGTGTTCTGCTTGATGATCAATCTCGTGGTGGCTCATCAACAATTCATGAAGCGTTCAAAGAGGGGGAGAGCATTCGCATCGGTCGTCCTCGAAACAATTTCCCTATTCAGCCAGCAGCTCACACCTTGTTATTTGCGGGTGGTATTGGTGTGACGCCGATGCTCAACATGGCGTATGCACTTGAAGCAAGTGGTGCGTCATGGGAGCTGCATTATTGTGGACGTACTTCAGAACGATTAGCTTTCAAATCTGAACTGGAACGCTTTGGAGATAAGGTACACGTTCACATTAGCAGCGGTGCACAAGAGCAGAAGCTTGACATTAACGCTGTTATGCAAAGCCCAGCAGATGACCGTCACCTCTATGTTTGTGGACCAAATGGTTTCATGGACTATATCGTTGATGCCGCGCAGAGCAATGGTTGGACAGATGACTGTACCCACTTGGAAAGATTTGGCGCTGAAGTAAATACTGATGGTGAGCCATTTACCGTGGTTGCTCAGAAGTCTGGAAAGCAGTTTGAAGTAGCTCCAGGTGAGACCATAAACGACATACTTGCTGCTAACGGTATCGATGTGAATGTCTCTTGCCAATCTGGCGTTTGTGGGACTTGCCTTACGAATGTTGTAGAGGGTGTGCCGGATCATCGAGACTTCGTGCAAACGGATGTTGAAAAAGCATCGAATCGACAAATAACCGTGTGTTGCTCGCGTTCAAAATCTAAAACGCTTGTATTGGATATTTAACGTCATGAGATCTTTTTAGATGCGCATTAGCAACACAGGTTTATTGTTTGACGACCCGACTCAATCGACGCCAGGTTATGTTCTTATTTGCCCTGCGCTTGGAGATCGCGCGATTCTGCTCAATTCGGAGGGCGAAGTTGCTCACGAGTGGAAGACTACGGGCGGTATGACCAATTGGTGTTACCTGCTCCCTAACGGAAATCTATTTGCGAATGAGCGCTGCGAAAACCGCAAGGGAGTCGCATTGACTGTCAGCGGACGCATGAGCGAATACACTCCAGATGGTGAGCTTGTCTGGCGACATGAAGATCCTTATCAGCACCACGACACACGACGTTTGCCGGATGGTGCTATTTACGCAGCCTTTACTGAGATTCCTGATACGACAAAAGCGGCTATTAAAGGCGGCATACCCGGTTCAGAAGCTGATGGTGGACCATTTGGCGAAGTGATTCGACAAGTGAATGATTCAGGTGAAACAGTTTGGGAATGGCACTTCACCGAATTAGGGCTGGAAGAGCACCCGTTATACCGAAACGGCAATCGCTGGAGCTACGGGCACACCAATACAATCCTTCCCTTAGGTGACGGCTCGTACCTCGTCAGTTCTAAAAACCTGAACCTGTTGTTCATTATTGATTCTGTAACTGACACCGTTAAGTGGAAATATCAAAATGATGAGATGGGTGGGCAGCACGATGCTCAGATGCTGGATAATGGAAACATCATTATCTTTGCAAATGGACTATACGGCGGTGATTTAAGCCACAGCCAAGTCTGGGAAATTAATCCTAAAACTTATGAGATTGTTTGGCGTTACATTGCCAAAGATGACATGACCTCGTTTTATTCTCCTCACATGGGTGGCGCTCAACGGCTACCTTCTGGAAACACGCTGATTTGTGAAGGAAACAAAGGTTGCCTGTTTGAGGTAACGCCTGATGGTGATGTTGTTCGGGAGTTTGTCAGTCCTCATTTTGTGGAATCTGAGCAGTTTGGGCGGATAAATTGGCTGTTTCGGGCGCGTTGGTATGCGGACGATTCTGATGAGATTGTTAACTTAGCTAAGTCGATTAACCTTTGAAAGGGCTAAACACATGTATCCAGCCGAACCGGCAAAACCATCCATCTTTTATATTAGAATTGTGCCCGCTACTTAGTTACGCTATATATCTATAAAAATAAATTACAAGTTATAGTTCACAATAATAAAAATAACTAACACCTATAACTCAAAAAAAACTTGGAGAGACTTAGTGAATAAAAATAAAAATATTTCACTTATATTTGCGCTTGCAATGGCCTTAGGGCTGCAAGCTTGTGGTCAGAGTGAGCTGACGTCCACGGTTGAGACCACTGATACTGACAGTTCCGCTGCGCCTGTCATCCCCGTTGACCCTGTGACTCCGACTATTCCAGTGACTCCAAGTGTACCAGTGACTCCGACCGTTCCAGTCACTCCAAGTGTACCAGTCACCCCCACTGTTCCAGTGACCCCGACCGTTCCAGTCACGCCCGCTGATCCTGTCGATACCTCTGCCATCGAACGTGGTAAAGCATCCTACGACGAACTGTGTATCGGTTGTCATGGGGATAGTGAAAATATTGAAGGCACTGTTCTACCGGGCGGTGCCTTCCCTGGTTTCGACATTGCGGATGAAACATTTACTTCCTCATCCGCACCCAACGAATCCCACAGCTGGGTTGCATACAATACACAATACATGCCGTTTGGTAGTCCAGAAAAATGCCTAGAAGATTGCGCGGCAGATATCCTTGCTTTCCTCACCTCGTTGGCAGAATCTAGTCCAGCTGCCGCCGTTGATGTTCCGGTTGCAGGAAGATATGTGCCTGAAACTGCTGTACGTCGTGCAAAAAACCTATTGACGGGTCTTCCTCCGGAGGCCAGTGAAACCACCGCTGTAATCAATAACCCAAGCGCACTAAAAAATCTTGTCGAGCAGTGGATAGAAACAGATGAGTTCAAGGCTAAGATGATGACGTTTTTCTCCAAAACGTTGCAGCAAACATCGGTTGTTCAGGACGACTATGCGATTCAAATAGCCTCCACAGAGAATACCGATCGCTTTAGAATCCATGATCAGTTCTTGGTTGCAATGACCGAATCAATGGCACGAACGGCACTGTGGCTTGTAGAGAATGAGCGGCCCTTTAACGAAATCGCATCGACACGAACCTGGATGATGACCACGCAGATGATGTCTTATTTAGCGGCTGCTGAGAATTCTGGTGAGGTGGATGGTCTGTCGTTTTATCACAACCCAACAACGCATAACAATATCGACTTTGACGAGAATACCCCGCATCGGATACAGATCGCAAACAAAATGATCTACACCCCACAGGCTCTCGATTGGGTTGGTAACGGCTTCGATTGTAGAACTGACCCAGTTAGCTTCGGCATCTTACGTCGAGATCGTCTGTTCGCCGCCGTGATGACGGATGCGGGTAATGCGCTTGTTTGTCGTAATGACATCAAGCCGGAGCTGTTCACAGAAGCTGACTCAACGGATTGGAGACTGGTCACGATGGTTCGAGGTGAACCGGCAGACTGGTGGAACTCCCTTGCATTTCGTGGCTCAACTCAACTGACACTTCGGACTTCTCGCACTGGATTTTTCTCTCATCCCGCGTTCTTTGCCAGCTGGGTGTCGAACGAGGACAACGACTTTAGAGTGACGACCAATCAGGCGCTCATCGCCGGTCTGGGGCGAACATTTGAAAACACCGATACCTCGATACCACTGGGTGACGAGGGATTGTCTGACGATCACGCATCCCCAGATACCGTTTGTTATGCCTGTCACAAAACACTTGACCCTATGCGAACGTTTTTCGATGTGGATTTTGATCCGACCTTCTACGGAGCAAACCCGACGCAAACACCCCCTAGTTATGATCCTAGCTTTAGCTTTCTAGGGCATTCGGGTTTAGGCCGCGACCTCGAAGATTTTGGCCGACATATCGCAGAGCACCCTTATTTTGCTACAGGCTGGGTGCAAAAGATGTGCGCCTTTGCGAATGCAGAAGAGTGCAACGAAGACACGGCTGAATTTAAGCGAGTGGTAGCGGCCTTTGAAGACTCGAACCTAAATTTCAAGACCTTGATAACGGAGTTGTTCTCCTCAACTCTTGTTACCAATACATCCATTACTGCCGATGGAGACGACCAGTCCATGCCCATATCGCTCACCCGCTTGGACCATTTCTGTCCAACGCTGGCTGCTCGAACGGGGATCGAGGACATTTGTACGCTGAGCACCACTTCGACCTTGGCGAGTGCATTGCCTACCGACTCGTGGAGTCGCGGCGCAGATCAGGCCGATCAAGCAACGGATCCTGGGATGTTCTACCGAGCAACGATCAACACTTTATGTGCTGATATTTCCGCTGCATTAATCAGGCAAACTGGGTCTCCACTTCAAACTACCGACATCGAAGGATCCGTGGATTGGCTGACGAAAAGCTTCATGGGCATCCCTCAAACAGATCCGCGCTTTGCTACCATAGCGGCCATTTTACAGGGGCACCACGACGACGTTAGCGAGATCGGTACAACGCAACGATTACGTCTTGAGTCGGTTGCGACGCTTGCCTGTATCTCTCCTTTTATAACGTCCACTAACTTTTGAGGTCTGAGTCATGAATAATTTAAATATTTCTCGTAGAGAAGCCCTCAAAGCGGCGCTCTTTGGCACCGGATCTGTCGGACTACAGTCTTTAGCAACCGGTCTCCCTATCTCAGCGCTGCTTAACGGGATACCTAACACGGCCCATGCTGTGGACGCTGAGACGCCGCAGTACTTGATCTTGATCAGTGATTCAACCGGCCAACCGTTGAACGCAAACGCTCCTGGTAGCTACATCGAAGGGGCGGTCAATAATCCAAGCTCAGACCTTGCACCCACCAATTTCTTTCTAGGTAGCCAGCAAACCACGGCTGCAGCGCCATGGGCGGAGTTGCCAGCCTGGGCGCTCAATCAGACATCATTCATACACCATCGCACCTATCAAAATATTCACGGGGCGCACAACAATGTGATGGGCCTACTTGGTAATGCCTTAGGTCCAAACGGAACAGGAACAGAGACCATTTCGTCGTTGTATTCAAGCGAAACCGCGGACATGCTGGGCACGATTCAGAAAGAACCTATTGCGCTTGGTGGCAATGCGTTAACGTTTGAAGGACGTGCGCTTCAATCCGTGAAGCCAAAAACGCTCGCAGAGCTGTTTAGTCCAGAGGCGGGTACTGCCCTGAAGCTTTCTGAGCTGAGACTAAAACGCCTCGATGAAATTCATGCGGCGCTAAGAACTAGTGGCACAGACGCTCAGCGTCAATGGCTTGACCGCTACGCAGCCTCTCAGGAACAAATAGCCTCTCTAGATGAGGACCTTCTCGGAACGTTTAGTGCAATAACCAGCAACGACCAAGATGCCCAAATTAATGCGGCGGTTGCATTAATCAAGATGCAAGTCAGCCCCGTTATTCAAATTTCAATCGGATTTGGTGGCGATAACCATCGAGATGGTGGTCTAACGGACGAAGCGACAGCGTCACTCGCTGGTATCCAAGCGATTTCAAGTTTGTTGAGCCAGCTCGAAGCAAAAGGGTTGCAAAACAATGTCACTGTGGCAAACCTAAGCGTATTTGGACGCACACTCGCTGAAAAAGGTACGAATGGCAGAAACCACAACTTAAACCATCATGTCATGATGATTTCTGGCTCCAACGTTAACGCGGGAGTCATAGGATCAGTCGCCCCATCTGGAAATGATTTTGGTGCAACCGGAATCGACTCTGCCACGGGTGCAGGTAACGACAATGGTGATATCCCCGCAGATGAAACACTCGAAGCCGCGACCAAGACCCTTGGTCGTACGCTTGGTATTACGGCCGAACGAATCAACACTCGCATCAACGGTGGTAAAATCATCCAAGCTGCTTTGAATAGCTAATAGGCTAATTTAGCGTTCTCAATAGCAACAATGGTCTGCCTCGTTACCTCCACTCGACTGGCCAGCTCCTTTTGAGTCATTTCCCCGTTTTCAAAACGAAGCCTTCTGATCTCATTGCTAATCGCTAATTTTTTCATTTTAAACTCCTCGTTTGTAGAGGAAAAGCTTAGTACCCAGTTCCATTGCAACTGAAAGCGCAAATGCCAAGACCATCAAATGGAATACCCAGAACGCACTCCAACCCAGTGCAAGCGCACCTACCGATAGAAACAAGCCTGTGCAAAGAACAAGATGGGAAGTATGCATGGACTTTAACTGTATAATTAAATTTTTGAGGAGACGAAATTATGGCCCTTCTAGATAAGCGCGCAGGCAACAGTGAAGCAGCATTAACTGCAATCGCTCACATGCCAACTAAAAGCCTCCCCATTCTAATAGATAATGATTTTGTACAAGACCTAAGGGATAGCGACTTTATGCGTATCGCCGTACTCCTCGCGCAAAAAAGCTTTGACGAGGGAGGTTGCCCGATTGGCGCAGTGATTATTGATAATTCGACAAAGCAAATAGTAGGGAAGGGACACAACACGCTGGTTCAGGAAGACCACCCGTACAACCACGGTGAAACCTCCGCTATTCGAGATGCTGGCCGGATAGATTTCAGCCAGACAACCATTTTCACTAGCTTAAGTCCGTGTGATGTCTGTGCGACATTAATTTACATGAGAGGGTTTAGCCGCGTCGTAGTAGGGGATGTGACTAGCGCTTCTGGAAACGAAGCGATGCTGAAAGAAAAAGGCGTTCAAGTGGACATTCTGGAGGATAAGCTGGGTATTGAACTGTATGCTCAATACCGCAGCGAAAAGCCAGAGCTTGATTTGGAAGATTGGCAAGGCCTAAGTGCTGTGCAGGGGCAGACTTAAAGAGGCTTTTGTTGGGCAAAACGATTAAGTTTTCTTCAAACCCTACCAGTTAAATTTTTTTACTTCACAAGCACGATAAGTTACTCAATAATCCCAAGGTTGCTTACTTATTGTTCGTTATGCTTGGGGATAAAAATGATAAAAACAAACCGTCAACCACAGTATCGTGTTGTGTTTAAGAGTGCCGTTGCATTGCTCCTGAGCACTTGTTTGTTTATTCCCGGTATTGTACTTGCACAAACCATTTACCCATTTTCATCAGCAGATGAGTTAAACGATTTCACAACCTTCAATGTCGATGTAAGTGACCTGCAAAATGGTCACTTGTTATTAGAAGACAGTCAGGCCGGTGATACCCAAATTATTGCCGATGATGATAGCGGTATACTGAGCACGGCCAGCTATAGCGGTGGCCTAGAAGTCATTTTACAATATGCTGACAATAACGTGCCAAGCAGTGGCTATTCAGCAAGACCCACTCTTTTTCTCAGCAATCAAAATTACGTTTGGGAAGCACCAGCGTCCTACCCCTACATCGCTGCTAAAACCCATAGCGCCATTGATTCTTCTTGGTTTGATTTCAGTAATAACGACGATCAGAACGCGCAAGCTACTGTTTCACCCCGTAACAACAGAGCTTACCTGCGCTTGTTACGCCAGCAAGATAAAGTGTCTGCTTGGTATTGGCATAGCGATGCTTGGCAGCAAGTGGGTAATGAAACCTTACCGTACGGGGGTGCAGTAGAAGTAGGCGTGCGCATGTTCGCCAACTATCAGGACTTGTACTCGGTTAAGTTGGAACAGCTGACGCTGAATATAGATCAAGATAGTGATGGTCTTCTCGATGACATTGAAACACTAATTGGCACCAACCCAGCAGTCGCTGATACCGATAATGATGGCAAGCCCGACGGCATCGACCTGTGGCCTACCGATGAAGCCCAACTGGAGCGAACACGCATCAAAAACCGTGGCGCTATCAACACACAGCTATTCAGGGTTGGTGATCGTTGGTCAATCCTAGTCAAAAACCTGTCTCCAGATGCTGTGACTCCCTCAATCGTTCTGTCTGGTTTGCAGGCTTTTACCGAAGTAATAGATCCTGATTCTGGTAACAGCTCAACTTCCGTGGAAGACGGCTTTACCGGTAACGAAGTGCTTCCTGCTTTTGCTGCGCGGCTCTACCAGTTTCCGGCAGCGGCCTATACTGCGCCAGATCCAGCCCAAGCAATTTATCCTTCCACATCGACTGCTTGGGTGATCCCAGGATTTCAGCAGATGCCAACGGACCCAACGACGTTTTCAACTCTACCCAGTATAGATGCCGTGAAAGACTGGGAAGTCTCGCATGCTGATATTAGTTTCGGCGGTGGCTTTGGTGAATTGAATACCGAAATGAAGGCTACGGTTGGCTACATGTATAACCAGTCTTTAGGTTTTAACCCAGACCAGCGGGAAATGTCTCTACGCAACCGAGCCGATCAGAATGGGGTGAGCTATGAAGATTTCATGCTTCATTTCAGCGAAGACACGGTGATTGATGTAAAAAATGCTGAGCACAGCACCAGTACGCCGTTTTATGGTGTTCCTACCATTATGGGCTATACGAGAAACGCCACGGATTCAGGCGTTCCACTCCTAGGCAATACTGTTTTGGATGCTGGCGTTTGGGATGGTGTGGCCAATGATGCCGCACTATACGTTTACTTGTTTGAGCCGTTTGATCGTTTGAATATTGCCCTAAACACAGCAGCTAGCGACGGCGAATTAGTGATCGAATACCCATCAGCTATCGATGCGAATGGAGTGGCGAGTCGATGGCAGCCGCTTAGTATCACCGATGGAACAAACAATCTGCGTCAGAATGGTACTGTTTCTTGGACACCTCCCAGTGACTGGAAACGAACGGCAACTTACGATGCTGACAGTGAAACTGGTCATTATTTTGCGAACAATATGCTGGTGAAAGGCGGAGCCTATAACGTCGTTCGCTTGAAGTGGAAGAACGGCTCAGCAACGACTCCTTCTTCAGTAATCCCAAGACTAGATGGGGTGTCATTAAAGCGCTGGTTGCAGCCGGTCGATGTTGGTTCCACGAATTACACTATTCCAGGATGGGACTCAGCTAATGATACTAATAGTGACGGCTATGTGGATGATGCCGAATTTACAAGTCGCAGCAACACCGCTGCCAGCGCTCGCTTCCGTTACGAAGCCCGCGTGGTCCCATTGGGCAGTATGTGGGGACGCTCCTCCGCGTTTTGCCGTCCTAATTTAGCTAACGGCACTTTGCGTCAATACTTAGCGGATTACTATAAGCAGGACTGGAGTGAGACGAACCAAGCCGGTGCTTATAACGATGACTTTTTCCGTCAGTTAGGAGAAGACAGTTTCCAAATTGTCTCAGGTGGCCAACTTGAGGAATACGATGGCCGCGTTCAAGATGTGGGCGTTCAAAATACCTATGTCGAAGATTTCAAAGTAACGCTAGAAAGCATCAAAGCGACCACGGGCAGCGAATGGATCAGTGCTAATATTTCTGCGGAAAACCTGTTTACTGAGAGCGAACGTTTACCCTTTATTTCGTCTTTGGATGCCGTCTTGCGTGAAGACTATCTGACGCCCTCTTTAGGCTTAAGTGGCTACTTTGGAGTGAACAAAGCGTGGGATAATTTTGCATTGGCGGCGGCAGATATCAAGTCAGTGATTTCCATGCATCATCGTAATGGTCGAGCGTCTAAACTTGATAACACTGAAGCGAATTGGGCAAAAGATAGTGAGTCTGGCTTGGCGCTGTATTACTTGATGAACCTAAAGGATAAAACCTACTTTCACGCTTGGAATAGCACGTTCCAGTACGGCAGTGACAACACTTTTGAGGCTCCCACTAATTTCTGGAAGGCTGGCGTTCCTAAGAATTATGCTTACCAACCTGTTGATATGCTTAAGGTGGATATAGGCCAGCCTGAGGCAGTTATTCCAGCGGGTAAAGAGGCTATAAAATACATGGTGAAAACGCAGGTTCCTCTGTCAGATTACACCGTGATTGGCGATAGCACCGATACCGTCTTAAGCCATGCTGAAATTGGTCAAGCGGGTGAAGTAACCGTGGTTCCTTCATACATCTATTACTTGCAACGCAGCGAGGCTAATGTCGTTGCCGACGGCCCAGCTGAAATGGTGCTGGCTCGTCATTACACCAAAGGTTTAGTGCTGTATCGCACCAGCTTCTTTGGGGGTGATGCTGAGTTCATGGCCTTGACTTCTGAAGCCCTTGAACTTCCGGGCACTTACCAACGTGTGCAGACTGATGGCAGCCTAGGTGAACCCATTACTAGTCTGACCCTAGAAGGCTATGAAGGCGCTATTTTAGTGAAAGTTGAGGAGGCTGAAGAAGTTGATGAGGTAAATGAAGGGGAAGTTGACGAGGTAAGTACTGCTATCACAACCGTTTCTTCTACCAACCTTGAGGCTGATGCTTCCCAGTGGGGCGGATACGAAGAAGGCTCACCGACGTGGGTCATTGAAGAATCTACCGATCATTCAACTAATCATTCAACCGGTAATTCAGCCAATCACTCCCCTGATGGCAAAGCTCTCAATTGCGGCCTGACTGGCGGCGAGCCGTATTCGAATATCCATTGCTATCGAAATTTACCTGCGGACCCAGATGCGAAGTATTTCAGCATGTCGATGGATTTTTACATGCCGGAAACAACCTTCAATAATCAGGGTGCTCCTTCTATTGTGCAAGCACTCGAATTCACCATGAACCAATGGCAGGATGAATTGCGTTATGAGTGGGCATTGCAATGGATGAATGTTGGGACAAACGGCCCCCAGTGGCGTTACTGGGATGCGCATCAGCCAGATGCTGAGCGTTGGGTCCCGCTCGATATTCAACAAAATCTGGCGATTAATAGCTGGCACAACTTACGACTGGAAGGTGAAATCAAGGACGGTAAGATCCTGTATCGTTACTTCGTGATTGACGGTGAAAAGCATGATTTAAATATCACGGTAGATGCGTTTAGCACGCCGGGTAATCCAGATTTACTGGCGGTTGCGGTCCAAGCTGATGGCAACGCCAATCAGGATGCTTATGATCTGCTGATCGATAATGTTAGCTTTTATCACACACCAGATCGTCGCCTAGACTTAGCCCCTGCGGGTTCGCACTTCCGTATGATCGGTAACAAGCTATTTGATCCACAGGGTAATTTATTTATTCCTAAAGGCGTTAATATTTTCCCGTGGCACGGCTCTGATGTTATTGAGCGAATTGACGGTTGCTGGAACTTTAATACCGTACGCCTGCACTCTTGGATCTTGCCTGACACTTCAACGGATCAATGGAAAGATCATATTGTCTATCTGGATGAGCCACTGATTTTCGATCCAGACACTATTGGTGATTTACGAACTTACGATATACGCGGGCTGATTGAATCTTATACGTCGCGTGGCATTGTCGTGTTGTTTGACGTGCATGACCTACTGGGAAAATACTTCGAAGGTGATCAGCTGCAAGACTACACAGCATTCATCAGCGATTTTGCCGATAAGTTCAAAGACAATCCTTACGTTTGGATTGACCTTCAAAACGAGCCAGGCACTTACCAAGGTGTAGGAAATGCCGATCAGAATATCTCTGCCAATGATTTCAGCCGCTGGCAGGCCCAATACTCAACGATGCGAGAAGCAGTGCGAGCGGTTGCGCCGAATATGCCAATCTTCGCTTCTGGCAATGCTTGGGGGCAAGATACTGGTCCAAACTGGAATGGCAATCAATTGGTCGTGACTGAAGAAAGCGCGCTGCTTTCTAATGCAGATTTCATCAAGGCGGACGCGCAACTGGCCGGTACGATTCACGTTTATGATCAGTGGAATTCTGGTGATAATCCTGCGGAACGTTTAGCGGACTACTTCGACCGAGTGCAGGCGGCAACGCAATCGCCTCTTCTGATTGGTGAATATGGTTATGAGGACAATACTGGCGCTGCAACTGAAGCTCTGTACAGCTTACTCAAGCAGCAGAAGTATCAGCATATGGGCCGCCTCGCTTGGACATGGGCAGCTAACGACAATAATGACCTAACAACGGACGCTAACTCCCATGGCAGTGGCGCAGGCATTAATGCCTGTCATACACAGCCGACTAATCTAACCCGCCTAGGAGAATTAGTTTGGCAGGATACTCACGCGCCAGAGCTAGACAGCGACAACGATGGCGTTCCAAATCAGCAGGATCTTGACGATGACAATGATGGTATCCCTGATTTGTGGGAAGTCGAGCATGGTTTAGATTCGACTGATGCATCGGATGCCGCGACTGATCTAGATGATGATGGCCAAAGCAATTTACAGGCGTATTTAAATGACGCCGATGGAATCGCAAATGAGCCAACCGTAGACTCGTCGGAAACCGACACCATTCAGGAGGAATCGACAGATACAAATGCAGCCGCATCAAATGTTGAAAACGACGGCGGTGGCAGTAGTCTGTCTCTAAATTTGCTATTACTGTTTCTTATGCTCCTAGGATTTAGTTACTTTGTTCGCTCTGTGAATGATACCGGCAGACGAGTCAGGCGTGAGTTTGGGTAAACTGGCCACTATCATAAGGTGGTGATCAATGGCATCAACTTAGCACCATAAAACCACCAAAAAACGCCGCTAGTTCAGCATGGGCAGTCAACGGTAAGATCTGGGCAATATGTTGATCAGGTCTTACAACCACCATGCAGCCACTTGAACGATCTACACCCCGCAAATCGAATACGTCATTCACAACCTGAGCACAAAAAACCTTCTCATAATCATGCAGGCCTAGTTTACCTTTGGCTGGCCACAAGAAGTCTTGCAGGGTGTCGATCGACAAATCCTGCTGCTGAAATACAGCGCATACATCAATAATGGAATCGATATCAGAATCTTTAGGCGTGTACTTTCGCACCGGAGAATCGTCCGCCTCAGATAAAAATTGAACCAGCTGATAACTGTCAGAAGTAGGGTCGGTAGGGTTCTGAGTATTGCCAAAAATGAAGATACGCCAGCGGCCATCGGCTTTGTTGAGATGACCAAGGTGCAAGCGTCTGCCGTCGCACAATCGGCTAGCCTTTGCAGAATGAAAACGTTGACCTATGTCGAAGCCTGTCGCTAGGTGTTGGTTGTCAGCCTCGGCTCGAATGATTGAGGGTTTGTAGCAAACACCAGTACCTGCAATAAAGGCATTTTTGGTCGCTAAATACTGTTCAATATCATCTGTATTCGTCTCTTCTTGGTCGACCTCTCGCTTAGTATTGGGTTTGGTTGCCACCAAGGTAGAAAAATCTTTATCCAAGGCGATGAGCTCTTGAGCGATGGTGCGTCGTTCTGAGGAATAGGTATGTAATAAACTTGGTTGGCATTGCCCTAAAACAACGGAGGCCAGCTTCCAGCCCAAATTAAACGTATCGTGCACGGAGACGTTCATACCCTGACCCGCTTTTGGGCTGTGAGTGTGGCAGGCATCGCCCGCAATAAACGCACGTGGGAACATTTCACCTATGTTACCAAGCGTTGAGTTACCAAGTGGCGAGTTATCAAACTTGTCAGCAACACGTTGACCGATTTCATAAACGGACCACCACGGCACTTCTTTAACATCCAGCTCATATGGGTTTAATATTTGCTGCGCTGCGCTTACAAGGTCATCTAGGGTGATATCGAGCGCAGATACTCTTTCGTTTTTCTTCAAGAGATCCATCTCTATATACAATCGAACGAGGTAACCGCCTTCACGAGGCACAATCATAATCGCGCCATGATTCTCAGACTGGATAAAGCTTTTAACTCTGATATCTGGGAAGTTGGTGACGACTAGCGCATCCATTACGCCCCAAGCTTTGTTTGCTGAGTCACCTTGTAACGGGATGTCGAGCATTTTTCGCACCGTGCTTCTTGCACCATCACAACCCACCACATAACGCGCACGAACAGTTTCTACATTGCCTTGTTCCGTGTCGTCTTTCCGTTCAAAAGTGGCTGTCACTGGGTAGGCCTGCTGATCTTGAGAAATAGCGTCGTCAATTTCCAGTTTCAGCAAGCTACGGGAGTAGTCTGGTTGAAGTTGAGCCGGTGAGTTACGCATGCCATCCAGCAGCAAATCATGCATGCGAGACTGATTGAGTACCACATGCGGAAACTCCGACAGTCCAATGCGTGCATCAGCCACTTTTTGTTTTAGCACGATATTGTCAGGCTGGTCTTTACTAGGCTCCCAAAACGCAGTTTGGTTTAGCCAGTAGGATTCTTTTAAGACCGTTTCACTGCAATTATAGGCCTCCATGATTTCAATCGTACGGCAAGAAACGCCGTCAGCTTGCCCAAATAACATAGGCCCATATTTCTGATCGACAATGCAAGTTTTGATGTCAGCAAACGCGGCCAATTGTCTGGCTAGTGTGAGACCCGCAGGGCCACAACCAACGATTAATACATCAACGGCTTCAGGGAGGTCGACAATGGGCTGCGCACCCGCTGGTTCACGAACAGACTCGGCGACTTGAAGGTTGCCCGGTTTGAATCCGTTTAGGTGGTATTGCATTCGTTTCCCCTGCTAATTGAGTTAACTCGCTGCTTAAGTTTATAGGAGTTGATCGTGAAGATGCGTCACCTATAAAAAGGGGACAACGACTTTTAGGAGAATCTAGGGAGTACTTAGATTGAGTATGGCTTCAATAACGGCTTTTGATTCTTCATTGCTCACAATATCAAATTGATAATCAGATTCGTCTCTTCTAGGGGCTATAACATCACCTTTTTCTGATTCGGCTTGTTGTCGTGCTAACACTTCTTCAAAGCTTGTTGAGCTTCTAAACCCTAGAGTGCTCCGCTGGGTTTTGGCAACCCTAGCAGCAAGCACCTTGTCTGGTATATTGAAGTTGATGATAACGTTAGTAAAGTCGGCATTTTTAAACTTATTGAGTGTGCTTAAGCGACCACTTTGAGAACGAAAAGCATTGCTAAGAATTAGGTGGTAGTTGGATTGGGTTATTGCATAATCAACAATTGTATCAGAAACAGTATATTTGAAGGTGTTAGGCCCTTTCTTGGGCAATAGAGATCTATAGTGTGCGTTAATAAATTCAGCATGATTATCTTGATCGATAACAAGTGAATTGCTTAGTTTACCCGCCAAGGTTTTAGCAAATGTTGACTTGCCACTATGCGTTTTTCCGACAGTCATAATCATAAGCCTTTTCACTTTTATCTCCTGTGTTCTAGGTGTTTTTGGCAGTTCCAATTGAGCTGACTTATAATGGCTCAGTGTGGAGTATTGACTAATGGGAAAAGTTTACGGTAATTCACTTGACCCTAAAAACCATATTCCGGAGCATCCAGAAAACTACAGAGAATAATATGTCCCATGTTCAATATCTGCATTCTAAATTCCTATTGAGCAGTTAAAGCTTGGCATAGGGCGCGAAAAGCACCTTTTGATACTACGGGTTTAGTTGTCGAAAACAAGAGGCCATTTAGAACTGAAGTGCTTAGTGATGTATTATACCTAGATGTCATTTACGCGACCAAAACACGGTACTTGCCCATTATGCCAGCGTGAATGCTCGCTGACTTTCCATCATCTGATTCCGCGTAAGCTGCATCGTCGTACCCACTTTCGCAAGCATTACAGCAAAGAGCAGCTTAATATTGGTATCAATATCTGTCGTCAATGCCACCGCGGACTCCACAAACAGTATGATGAGATGATGTTGGGCAAACAACTCAATACGCTGGAATTAATACAAGCGGATGAAAACCTGATGCGTCATTTCGATTGGGTGAGCAAACAAAAGATAGTAGACTGACCGCCCGCGTAAAACTTGCGAAATCACCATGCTTTTTGATTATACCACCGCTCATTGGCTAACTTTTTTCACCGCAGCGGTCTTACTAAATTTATCGCCTGGTCCAGACTTCGCCTTTATCCTTGCGCAAACCGCTAAACGCGGTGTCAAAGCTGGCTTTTACGCCATGTTTGGTATTTGGACAGGGGCATTTACCCATGTCATCTTTGCAGCGTTGGGTCTCTCAGCGATTATCGCGACATCGGCCACAGCTTTCACTGCGATAAAATGGATGGGGGCGATCTACCTCATTTGGTTAGGATTTCAAGCGCTAAAATCTGATGGCTCGACAGGTGAGGTCAGCGAAACCGCAGCTACTGGAGGAGAGCTTGGCAAGATCTACAGGCAAGGTGTTTTGGTGGCTGCGCTTAACCCTAAAGTAGCGATATTCTTTTTAGCTTTTCTTCCGCAGTTCGTTGTCCCCGGGGCGGGGCCTGTGAGCGCTCAATTATTCTTACATGGCTTTCTGATTTTGCTAGTTGCAGCGTGTATTGAGCCTCCCCTAGTGCTGATTGGAGGTAGAGTAACGGGCTATCTGAAAAGTAATATAAGTGCTTCCAAGTGGATGGATAGAGGGCTTGGTGCATTATTTGTCGGTTTAGGCGTAAAGCTTGCGATGACAGAGAACGTTTAAGTGAATAACACAGTACTTGTATTGTCGATATTCTTAGAAGCTTTCTCTTTTTATCGGTTTTGCTGTAAATTGGCAGCATGAGCAGTAATCCAATTATTCCAAACGCAGACAGCGGTTTATCTGATACCTCCGCCACTCAAAAAGCCTATCGCGCGATACGCCGGATGATTGTGGTGGGTGAGTTGCAGCCGGGCGAAAAACTTAAAATCGAACGTTTAAAAACAACCCTTGATATCGGCGCATCACCTATCCGTGAAGCGTTAAGTTTACTGACGTCTGATCAATTGGTTGAAAGGATAGATCAGCGTGGCTTTCGAGCCGCCGCCGCTAGCCGTGAGAATTTTGAAGAAATATTTGGCTTGCGCTGTTCTTTAGAAGACATGGCGCTTCGCCAAAGCATCGCGAATGCATCGAACGATTGGGAAGAAAGCCTAGTGCTAGCTCATCATCGTATGGTACGTGGCGTGCGTGATAAGGACGAGGGCTTTGAAGAGTGCCACAAGGCGTTTCACACCGCTTTACTAGCCAACTGCGGTTCATCTATTTTGTTGAAGTTTTGCAGCCAGCTGTATGACTTAAACGTGCGCTATCGCAACCTTGCAGGACAGGCTCAAAGCTATCCTATGCGGGATGTTTCAGACGAGCATGAAGGGATTTTGCAAGCGGCACTTGAGCGAGATGCAGATAAAACCAGTGAGCGATTACTAAATCATTACCGCCAGACCGGTGAGTTTTTAGCAGGTCAGTTTTCTCGCTGATTAGATGTAAAAAAGCCACCGTGATTGAACAACGGTGGCTTTTTTCAGACTGACTACGTTTAGTCGTTACACTCTGCTAGCGTTACAAGTTGACTCGTATTGCTATCAAAGACTACAAGTTGAGGTAAGCGTGTGTAGATTGTGGTTCTGAACCCTGTCGTTGTTAGTAATATTGGCGCTGTCTTAAACTCTGGCCGTTGTCATAGGCCGGAACGACCTCAGGCCCTTCGCCAATGTTTTCATAACCAGTAAACCTGATTAAAGTACTTTGCAGAGTACTTAGCATCTCAACTTTATCGTCCTGAGATTCCAATAGATAGCTGCCTATTGTTTGAAGGGCAAACTTCTATATCAATGTACTGTTAGTTGCCAGCCTGCTGCGGCGTTATCAAGGCCAGCATAGCTAAACTCAGAGCTGGGGCTATAGGTCCATAAGTTCATGGGTCGCGTTACCTTATAAGCTTTAAAAACGACCCTTTATCATAAATAATAAGAGAATTTTCATGAAAGGTTTTAATTGATTTTATGACTAGGGATAATGCGGCACCGGAAAACAGGAACCAGTAATTGCTTAGAATAAGCGACTGAAAAAAAATGTTGTCTCACGGAATGTTGATCGATTACAGGGCGCTCGCCATACCCTAGCAAGAATTATACGCTGAGGTTATCAATGAGAAAAGAGATCGCTCATGCAAAGGTCTCAAGTTTGGAAGTATTGAAATGAAAAATCAAGTAAATGGAAACGTATTTTTTCGAAGCCTTGTTGGAGCCGTTGCACTCTCCACAATTAGCGCAATTGTCATGTCCGGAAACGCATTCGCCGCTACTTATAAATATCAGATAGTGAACCATGAGTCCCATCTGTGTGTCCAGCGCGATGGAAGCATTAAAGTTGGTAGAACATTCACGCTCGAAACGTGCGATAACAATAGTTGGAAGCAGTCCTTTGTAGTGAGAGGTAATGTTGATATAGAAAGGCCATCAGGGTTATCAGAGGATGACCAATTAGTGACTATGAGCCCGGCAGGAAAGTCAGGTATAAAATTTTGTTTAGCACCCAAGAACGGATCTTCCAGAGAAAACGTAGAAATCGTCTTGAGAAAATGCAATCAGAGCATCGAGCAGATTTGGCTTAGCGAAGATACTCCTAGTTTACGCCAGTATTCAACCATGGTTTCCGGTTTTAAGATGTGCTTAGCCCCGGAAATGGGGGAAGAACTTACTGGTAATACAGGTGTTTCCTTGCGACAGGTAACTTGCGATGAAAACATGGACGCGCGAAATTGGTACTCACGTAATGTAACAGATGATTAAACTGTCATTTGGGCCTATTTGATTCTTAGAGAAATCTAAGTTTGTGTGCCTCACAATTTAACAGAGGCACACGCACAAATAGAGCAAACTTCTATATCAATGTACTGTTAGTTACCAGCCTGCTGCGGCGTTATCAAGGCCAGCATAGCTAAACTCAGAACTGGGGCTATAGGTTCATAAGTTCATGGGTTGCGTTACCTCCTAAGCTTTAAAAGCAACCCTTTATCATATAGTTTAGGGCAGGAGTGTAAATCAGCTTTTTAAGATTATTGCTGATACGTACCTTGCCGTTATTGACCGTTGTTGCATTCACGTCGGTAATGGTAAGGCCAATACCTTCGTCATTATCTAAGGGAGCAATTCATCGGCAACACTCGCCATTGATGAGGAAAGTAGAGCGATGCTTATTGCTGATTTTAAGCAGGATGTGATCCGTTTATTCTTTGTGCTTGGAGCACGTTTAGAAGTAGGCATGGGGGGCAGCCAACTTTCTTCCAAACTAATCAAGGCTCCAGAATATTGAACATCGGGTAGAAATCATCCAAACACTGCAGTAGTTGCCTTACAATCTCACCGTCACCGCTAGTAGGGAGCATATTGTCATCAAAGCACTCCAGAAACGGCTTACCACTCATAATCATCTGCGCTAGTTGCTTACGATTCAATGATATCTTGGCTGTCGCTTTGTCGCCGTGGCTGCCATCAAAATGCGTCATTGCGCCATGGTTAAGCGTTATCCGTCGAAGCTCATCCGAGTCGGTCATCTGCCAATCAATATGTAGCAATTTGCCATCTGCTTTGGGGCCATTCACGCGCACTGCGAGAAAATCTAGGAACATTTCAAGTGGCATCATGGCGACGACCTTAGGGCTAATCATACCCATCCCACCAGGAGGTGGCTTTGGTGCACCGAGACGTAGCTCTTTAGCGCCTTGTAGGTAAGCATTGCGCCAAGTAGCGCATTCTGCTTGATAGCCCAACTGCTCCATTGCGTCAGCAGCTAATACTCGAGCAGGCTCATTATCCGGTTCAGCAAAAACAACGTGGTGTAACACTTGTGTCACCCAGCGATAGTCACCTGCTGCAAAGTCCAGTTCGGCTTTAGCCATTACAGCTTCAGAGCCACCCATGTACTCGACGTACTTTTTACCAGCCGGAACCGGAGCAAGCGGATGTAAGTTCACCGGATTGCCGTCGTAAGGTCCCATGTAGTGAACGTATATGGAACGAACATTATGCGCCAACGCACCATAGTAAGGCCTTGTATGCCAAGCTGTTTCCAAGCTCAATGGCATCGCTACTTCTTCTGCAATTTCGTGCGGGGTTAAACCATGACTCATCAAGCGTAAGGTTTGATCGTGCAGGTAGCGGTACATATCCCGCTGCTCGGTCACAAATTGTCGAACTCGATCCTGACCCCAAGTTGGCCAGTGATGTTGCGCGATAACTACTTCAGTTTTATCAATAAACCGGTCCAATGCATCATCTAGGTATTTTGACCAAGCTAGTGCATCTCGGGTTTGTGCGCCACGAATGGGGCACAGGTTGTGCATGGTATGACAGCCGTTTTCAGAAAGGTTGAGTACACCCGTAGCTGGAAAGAAGAAATTCATTTCAGCAGGCGCTTCTGTTTCTGGCGTTAGCTGAAAAACAATTTCGACGCCATCAATAACATGAGTTTCAAGGTCCTGTTTAATCAGCCAATTCGGTGCAATTAGACTGGTAGAGCCGTGCGCCACACCACGGCCCAAACCACTATCCACATGCCCGCAAGGGCCCGCGGGTAGGGCAGGTCCAAACTGAAACATTGCACGGCGACGCATCGGGACACCAGCAAGGATAGTTTCAGACAAAGCAGCCTCAAGGAAACCGTCGGGAGCCATAACATGCACTTCGCCGCTGAGCGCTTGCTCAGGTGTGATAACGCCCTCCACACCACCGTAGTGGTCTGGATGGCTATGGCTGTAGATGACTGTATGCACTGGCCGTTCACCGCGATGGCTGCGATATAATGTCAACGCAGCGTTAGCGGTTTCCGTGTTCATTAACGGATCAATGATCACTACACCCGTCGTGCCTTCAATAAGCGTCATATTCGCTATATCAAAGCCACGCACTTGGTATATGCCTTCTGCGACCTGAAATAAGCCATGATTGTCATTTAGCCGAGCTTGACGCCACAGGCTAGGGTTGACTGAGTCCGGTGGGGATTCTTCTTCCAGAAATCGATAACTCGATACATCCCACACCACGCGCCCATCTTCAGTGGTAATTCGAGCATCCGGAATGGTGCCGATAAAACCCCTAGAAGCATCATCAAAACAGCTCTTGTTGTCGAAATCGAGCTGCTCCCCAAGTTGCTGGTTTGCTGCTATCGTATGCTCTGTAGCAGCCTTTGCCGACTTGGGTGACTTATTTAATTGGTCTGATTCGTTCATAGTAGTCTCTTTTTAGTCCGCCTTAGATCCATCAGGAATTTCTAGGCCTTTTTCTGTGTAGTACTTCTGCGCACCTGCGTGCAGCTTCATACCACCGCCTGATACAGCGTACTCCGGCGTGATCTCATTTAACCAAGGCGTTGACGCACGAGCCTCATCCACATTGTCCCAGAACGCTTTGGTTACAGCATAAACTTGCTCATCTGGTAGGTCAGCATTCGCAGTGATTCCAACGCGCGCACCTAGCACATAAAGGTCTTCATCCATGATCACGTTCTCGCCATAAGCACCTTTAGGGATAACGCCTAGCTCACGTCCCGTCATGCCGTTCACATAACCCTGTGCGCCTTCGTTGGCGTCGTACTCAGCTTTAGTTAAACCAAGAATGCGGATTTTGTTCGTAAGAGCAAGTTGCTCAACCTGAGGGAATGGAGCAATACCACCGTTTATATAGACATCAAACTGGCGATCTTGGAAGCCTTGAAACGCTGAAGACCAACTCGCTTTAACACTTTCATAGTCGCCTTTTTTAGCGTCTAGTCCAGTTGCGCTTTTTACAAAACCATAAGCCGCTGTCCATGCACCACCGCCTGGAGGGCCAAGAAAGACTTTTTTGCCTTTAAGGTCAGCCAGTGTTTCGATGCCGCTATCTGCATGTGTAAGGATGTGGTATTGGCCATAAGGGAACCACATAACTAGCTTCAACTTCTCAGCAAGTTCTGCGTGACCTTTTAGCTTTTTATACATCGCCTTACCTTTCTTCATGAAGAAATGTACGGTGGGCGAACTCATGCAGTAGTCCAGCTTACCTTTAGCTAGCTCAACCCTGTGCTTAGTCGCAGCACCGGTGTCATCAACGGTAAACTCGTATTTGTCTTGATTCTGGTTAACGATACTCGTGAAAGTGGTCATCGTTAGG
>JAYJMJ010008095.1:0-23390 GCA_036873875.1 Laminaria ephemera | reverse complement strand
GCTCGTCTTCCGCTTCGATTCTGGTTGATAATCCGATGCTACTGTCGCCTGGCATCATGACAAGGTATCGAGAAGGTGCGGTCAGGTTTGAGGTCACACGTGCGCCCTTAGTACCGAGTGGGTCTTTGATCACTTGTACCGCTAACTTTTCGCTTTCACGCAGCATTTGCGCAATGGATTTCGTTACTTTCTCACCATCTTCACCCACGGTGGTTGAACCGGCAATATCGGATACATGCAAAAATGCCGCTTTATCCAAGCCGATGTCGACAAAGGCCGCTTCCATGCCGGGCAACACACGTTTAACGGTGCCTTTAAACACGGTGCCAACCAAGCCTATTTTCTGGGCGCGTTCAATCCAGACCTCGGTGAGCATGCCGTTCTCGACGGTCGCCACGCGTGTCTCTTGCGGTGTAACATTGATTAGCAGTTCTTCAATCATCCAGCACTTTTTCCGCCCAAGCAATCTAGCCCAACTTTTGACAGCAACTGCGCGGTCTCAAATAAAGGTAATCCCATGACATTACTGTAGCTGCCATCGAGGCGCTCAACAAACACAGCACCCATTCCCTGAATAGCATAGCTACCGGCTTTACCCGCAGGCTCCCCCGTGTCCCAATATCGCACGGCCAAGGCCTCATCGATGTGTGCAAATGTGACGTTGGTTTGGACTGTATTGACATGAAATTGTTCATGCGCGCGTAGGCAGATAGCGGTAACAACGGTGTGAACACCGCCTGAAAGCGACAGCAACGTGTCGATTGCGTGGCCCCGGCTTTCCGGTTTGCCATAAACGCGTGTGCCTCGAACCACCACAGTATCGGCTGCCAGCACAGGGGTATCAGATTCAATGGCCTCACATTTGGCACGAGCCAGCCGTTTTACCAAGGCAACACCGGTTTCACCCGACTGCGGAGACTCGTCGATATCAGCAATTTGAACCGATGGGCGGAACCCTATTTGTGCCAGCAATTCAAGGCGCCGAGGTGAGGCTGAGGCAAGGATTAGTTCGTTGTTCATGTTGCTAGGTGTTCCAATACAATCGGACACACCTATGACCAGCGCTGAGGTGTGTCTTATCGTAAAAAGTCAGGCTCGATGATACGGATGATTAATCGTTAGAGAATACGCACGGTATATCTGTTCAATTAACAACACTCGAACCAGCGGATGAGGAAAAGTCAGTGGTGACAGACTCCACTGCTGGTTTGATTGATTATAGGTGTTATCGTCCAATCCATCTGGCCCACCTATTAATAAACTGACTGGTTTTCCGAGTTCTTGCCAGCGTGTGAGTTCGGTAGCGAGATTCGCCGTGCTCCACGATGCGCCACGATTATCCAAAGCCACAATGTGGGCTTTGTCGGGAACGCAAGCCAGCAACGCTTCTCCCTCTTTTACAGTATTTAATGCAGCTGATCCCAAATTGGCCTGCGGCACTTCATGCACTTTGAATTGCCATTGCTTGGGTAATCGCTTTTGGTACTCACTGGCGCCGCTTTGCACCCAGTCCGGCATTTTTCGCCCCACAGCGCACAGTGATAGTTGCACGATGTTAGTGGCGAGACTAAGGCGAATGGCTCAAGCGATAGAGTGACTAAACCGCGCTTAGCGCGCTAGGTTGTTTTTCATCGTCACTGGGGCCAACCGACCAGAGCTTTTCTAAGGCATAGAAATCGCGTTTCTCTGCTGTCATGACATGAACGATGACATCAGATAGGTCAACCAAAATCCAGTCACTACTGTCACCACCTTCAAAACCTAACGGTGGATGGTTGGCTTCCTTGGCACTTTGACGCACCGACTCTGCCATTGAACGAACATGGCGTTTGGAGGTTCCCGTGGCAACCATCATCGCATCAGCAATGCTCGACTTTCCCGTAATATCAATAACGGTAATATCAGTGCCCTTGAGCGCATCCAGTGCTTCGGTCGCAAGTTCAATTAACTGCTCGGTGTTCATACTCAAGTGTGTGTTCCTAAAAGGCTTTTCTAATTTAAATAAGTTTGTATTGATAAGCCATGCGGTTCAGCGATACAACCCGTGTTGGACAATATACCGGTTAACGCACTCAGGCACGAGGAATTCGATACTTTTTCCAGAAGCGATACGATGCCTGATATCGGTCGCCGATATCGCCAACTGAGTCACGGTGCGGCGTTCTATTGCGCCTGCAGAGGCATTCATTACGCTATTTCCGACCTTTTTGGCCTGAGACGCCATTAAGTCTGCTGACCAATCGCTTAATACGGCATCGGGACGATCAACCACAACAAGGTTAGCCAGCGCCAGAATGTCCTCCCATCGATGCCAGGAATCAAAGCCCGAGAACGCATCGACCCCCATAAAAAACAGCAAACTTGATTGCGGGTGTTCTTGTCGGAATTCACTTAAGGTATCGAACGTGTAAGAGGCTTTATCCCGATTGGCTTCGCGCGCATCGACAATAAGCTGCGGCATGGCATCGGTTGCCAGCGTGAGCATCTCAATGCGTTGACGCGTGCTTGCTGTGGGTGCGTCACGATGAGCCGGACGGTGGTTGGGCAACAGTCGCAAATGGTCAAGTTCGAAATGCTCCGCCAACTCAACGGCCGGACGCAGATGACCAAAGTGTATGGGGTCGAAAGTACCGCCGAAGAGTCCAATACGTTGTTGAGAAATTTTGCTCATAACGAAGCGCTCAAGGTACGAGCTTAAAGTGCAGGTAGAAACACGTGGCTTTGGCCAGTTGCCGCTAATTCAGCAACTCGCTCAAACCACGTTTTCTTTAGCTGCACTTTTGTCGCCTGTCGTTTCGCTTTAGTGCTTTTCTCATGCACGGCGGATTTCTTTAACAATGGGTTCAACGCTACCGTGTTACGCCCTGTTACTGGCGGCAAGCTACTTCGTTGCGCCTTTTTCTGCTTACGTTTTTTACTCATGTCATTCATTTAACCTCGTTGGGTTTTCTTACATTGATTGGAGTCATTGACCACTATCGGCAGTCAAATCCTAATAAATAGATTCGCTTAACTGCGAATCGTTCCATCACCGGTTACCACGTATTTTTCAGTGGTCAGGCCTAAAGCCCCAACCGGACCGCGTACGTGCATTTTGTTGGTGCTAATACCAATCTCTGCACCCAAACCGTATTGTGCACCATCGGCAAAACACGTTGCCGCATTAACCATCACAGAACTCGAATCCACCTGACGCACAAATAAACGAGAACGTTCTATGTCATTGGTCACAATTGCGTCGGTATGCCCCGACCCGTATTGCGCTATGTGGCCCATTGCCTCGTTAATGTCGGCGACTATTTTTATAGACAAAATTGGCCCTAAATACTCGCTAATCCAATCTTCATCGTTTGCAGCATTCACACCAGCTATCAGGCTTTGTGTTTTGGCACAGCCGCGAAGCTCCACACCGTGCTTAACGAACTTGTCACACAAGTCTGGCAACACGTTTGCGGCTTCTGACTCGGCCACCAGCAACGTTTCCATGGAACCGCAAATACCATATCGATACGTTTTGGAATTAAACGCCACAGCTATTGCCTTTTCTTTGGTAGCACCTGCATCGATATACACATGACAAATGCCATCAAGGTGTTTGATTACCGGTACCTTTGCATCTTGGCTGATACGAGCAACCAAACCTTTTCCACCACGCGGAATAATCACATCAATGTGTTCTTCCAGCTTAAGCAAGGCACCTACAGCCGCACGATCTGTAGTGGCTATTAGCTGAACTGCATGCTCTGGCAAACCAGCGCTGTTTAAACCTTCGGCGATGCACTGTGCAATAGCGCGGTTTGATCGCGCCGCTTCAGTGCCACCACGCAATATAACGGCATTGCCTGATTTCAAACACAGGGCGGCGGCATCGGCGGTGACATTAGGGCGTGACTCGTAAATAACACCAATGACCCCAAGCGGCACGCGCATACGCGTAATTTCCAGCCCCGAAGGCTGGCGTTCACTGGCCGACAAGCTACCAACCGGGTCAGCTTGCGCAGCTATATCACGAAGGCCTTTTGACATAGAAGCAATGCGCGCATCATTTAGCTCTAGTCGATCAAACAGGGCGTCGCTAATACCGCTTTGTTTAGCGCTGGCCAAATCTTCCGCATTGGCCGCCAGTAGCTTTGCACTTGAGGCATCAATTGCATCGGCCATGGCCAGCAGCGCTGTGTTTTTGGTGGCTGTATCGGCACTGGCTAAAATGGGTGCGCACGCGCTGGCTTGTTCGCCATAGGTTTTAACCATGGCTACCGGGTCGATTGCGATGTCTTTTGTTACTGAATTCATATGGCTATGCTCACCTCGGTCTGTTCATGTTGCGGTACTCACTTGCGTGTTCATGACGCCCTCTCGCCCAGCTATTACAACACATGGGCTTTAACGACAGTTATGCGTAAACTAAGGCTTTTCCACGATCAAGATCATCATGCAACTTGTCGACTCCCATTGCCACCTGAATTTCCCTGATTTCGATGGCCGAATACCCGAAATTCTACAGAATGCAGCTGATAACCAAATCACACACTTATTATGTATATCGACCAGCTGGGAAAATCAAAGCGATGTTCTGGCTTTAGCTGAAAATCACCCGCAAATATTCGCATCAGTTGGCAAACACCCCACAACCGAAGGCGGGCACGAACCCACAGCAGAAGACCTGCTCGCCGCAGCCGACCACCCACGCGTGGTTGCCATTGGCGAAACTGGCTTAGATTACTTTCGCAGCGAAGGCGATTTGACTTGGCAGCACGAACGTTTTCATGCGCATATTGATGCAGCTAAACAGTGCAAGAAGCCACTGATTATTCACACCCGAGCCGCCGCGGAAGACACTATGAACACATTGCGTGATCGGGATGCCCGAGACGCCGGTGGTGTTATGCACTGCTTCGCTGAAGATTGGGAAGTGGCAAAAGCGGCGCTGGACATTGGATTTTATATTTCGTTTTCGGGCATTGTTACTTTTAAAAGTGCTCAGTCGGTTCAGGAGGTTGCTAAAAAAGCTCCGTTAGATCGCATTCTCGTTGAAACCGATGCACCTTATTTAGCGCCGGTGCCACATCGAGGTAAAACCAACGAGCCAGCATTTGTTCGCCACACCGCAGAATTCGTGGCCGAGTCGCGTGGCATTGCCATAGAAGAATTGGCACAAGCGACCACCGATAATTTTTTCAAATTGTTCTCCTTTGCGTCCAATAGCTAATTGCTATGAAAATCACTGACATTTTTCAATACCCCGTTAAAGGTCTGAGCCCAGAATCGCTGAACAGTACCGAACTGGTATTGGGTGTGGGCATGCCAGCAGATCGCGTGTTTGCAATTACACACGGCAACACGCAATTCTCTTTTGACCACCCTACCTGGGTTGCACGAAAGAATTTTGCCGTTGTGGCGCTAAGCCCAGAGATTTGTACCATCAATGCGCAGTTCGAGCATGCAAGCCAAAAACTGACTTTAACCCACGATGGTTCAGTGCTGTTTAGTGAACACGTGGAGGGTGCAGAAATCGACGCGACACTCACGAAGGCGATAAGCCATGTCATTAAAGACGGACAAGCCGGGCCTTACAAACTGGTGCGTGCAGGTAACACCAGAATGACCGACATAGCCACACCCACTATGTCCATTATGAACACGCAGTCTTTAAAATCGTTGCAAGACGCTGTCGGACACCCGCTGCAAAAACAACGTTTTCGTGGAAACATCTGGTTTGAAGGAACGGATGCCTGGCAGGAAAACGACTGGGTAGGTAAAACCATTCGCATAGGCGATGTAAAGTTACACGTCACTGAACGTATTCAGCGTTGCGCAGCAATTGATGCAAATCCTGAGCTAGGTGTCAGAGACATTACACTGCTAAAAAAGCTTAACCAGAATTTTAATCACGTTGACTTCGGTGTATTGGCCGAAGTTGAGCACACTGGAACCATCAATCAAGGTGATGTGCTGGTTGCTTGAGTGATTGATAATAGAAGGAGTTAGGTATGTATGAGCAATCTGTTGTAAAAAACGTGACAGAACTTGAAGCACTGTACGGTGAGGCAAAGCATGCATCTCTTGCCAAAGAAGTTGATCACTTAACACCCACGTACCAAAAATGGCTAGAACGCTCGGCATTTATGGCCATTGCCTCTGTAGGCCAAGATGGCATGGATTGCTCTCCGCGAGGCGATAAGCTCGGACAGTTTTTTCGTGTGCTGGATAAGCACACCATTGCAATACCCGATAGGCGCGGCAACAACCGGCTAGATACCCTTCGCAACATTGTTAACGACCCACGAGTCGGGTTGTTATTTCTAATTCCCGGTATTAATGAGTCGCTAAGGATAAACGGGAACGCGGCTTTGGTTACCGACAGCGAACTCTGCAACAGCTTTTCGGTTAATGGCACACCAGCTGTCAGTGTTTTATTGGTGACTGTAAATGCTGTGTACTTTCAGTGTGCTCGGGCTTTGATTCGATCTGGGCTGTGGAATGAGAGTAATAAGATCGATGCAAAAGATCTGCCTTCGGCCGGGGATATGATTAAGTCGGGTTTGGAAGACTTTGATGCGCAAGCTTATGATGCTGGGCAAAAGCAGCGGGTGCGAGATACGCTTTACTAGCGGCAATAGTTATCTTTTCGAACGACGACGCTTTCCGCGCGCAACTTCGGTAGCAAGTGCGTCGAGTTTCGGTGACCAGAAATTTCTGAACTGCAATAGCCACGAGTCCACCTCTTGAAGCGGTGTCACATCTAACGCATACAATCGCCGCGTTCCGTCAGCTGTGACAGTGGTAAAACCAGCATCGCGTAGAGTTTTAAGTTGTTGCGAAACAGCAGATTGAGTAATGCCGAATTCAGCCACTATGACCTCTACAATTTCACCAGAGGACGGTTCGCCCTTCTCTGCAAGAATCTCAAGAATACGGCGCCTTACAGGATCACCGAGAATGTCGAATGCGTTCATCAGGAACCGGCATAAAAATTGGCGGTTGCAGTCGCCATCGCCTTTGCTGACTCAGCAGCCTCGCCCGCTGCAATATGCGATTCTCCCCATGATGCGGCACAGGCACGCATGAGCGTTTTGCCTTCGTCGGTTTTCAGCCAAGCATCATGATCAGAGCGACCGATAGATTCGCCACCTGTATCAAGGTGTACACCCAATGCCAGAAACCAAAGATCCCAACCGACACCGGTGGCTCCTGGGCCATATTTCTTCCAATGACGTTCAGACATTCGGTCCTTGTGCATGATGTGTTCAATGGTAAGTCGCGTACCGTTGTCCTCTGCTGTTAGCCGAACGTTTACCCAGCTTGTGTTAAAGAAATACACCCAAGTGAGATCAAATCCATCGTGCGGTTCACACCAAAGGATTTTGCCCTTGGCATTTCCCTTGATCTTATATCGCCCTCCCAGTTCCAGCGTTCCTTCGACAGGACCAAACCAACGCGAAAGCCTCTCTTTATTCGTTATCGCATCCCAAAGGTCAGATTGCGAGGTAGTGTAAATACGCGAAGCTGCGACGACTCTCGCTGGCTTACCATTGTATTCGCGCTCGTCAAGTTCCCGAAACTCTGCACCAAAAGCGTTCTCGAAGCTCATGTGATTGCCCATATTATATTAGCCTTTACTTATATTAGCTGTTGCTAATATTAAATACAATAGGAATATGAGTTGGCGGATACAAATTAGAAGGGTCAAGCGACTGCTGTGGATAATGGATATAGCTTAGCTACATTCGTCAAAAGCTCGATTTCGTATTCAATCGGGAATTGCCGAGCGTATCAAACCAAAACCTGCGACCGCAAAGAGCATTGATACAACCCCATCAATTCTCCGTCGAAAACGTTGGTATCCCACCATCATGCCTTGAATTGAAAATAAGACTGAATAAAGTGCGTTGGTTAGAAACCCAACAACAATACAAACGATAGTAGCAGCCATTACCGCAGTACCATCCGCGTTTGAATTTAGACCTACAGAAAGAGCGGCCATCCAAGCAATTACGGACTTCGGGTTCGATACATTCAATAACAATCCACGGAGAAACCATCTCTTCTCTCCTGTAATAACCGCGGTTTTTACATTAGATTGTAATGCGGAACGACCGGACTGAAATGCAAGCCATAAAAGGTAAAAACCGCCAATAACTTTCAGTACCATAAGCAGGTACAACGAACCCTGCAGTACGGCACCCATTCCGGTTGCAGCAATAAGCCCCCAAAACACCAAGCCACAGGACAATCCTGCGCCATACACAAGACTGGCTTTTCTTCCTTGGCTCATTGCGATTGTAGCGTTCGATATCGTCGCAGGGCCTGGTGAAACCGCAACAATGAAAAATGCTAATCCGGTTGAAGCCATCGATACTAAATCAATCATCTTTGAAATCTAAGTAAGAATAAACATGCGTTACTGTATTACTTCTGTATGCACAATGGGTAACTAACGTTGCGAATCAACTATGAATCCAGCTCCGAAGCCCATAAAAGACACACCTGAAATTCGTGACATCCATTGACGTGTACGTCCACTTACTAGATGGCCTTTTAAACGCAAAGTTAATACCGCATAAGACCCATGAATCAGCGTTACGATGCATATTATGGTCAGAAACATTATCCCGAACTGAGAACTTGTTGAACTCGCCGAGCTGAGAAACGTTGGAAATACTGCGGATAAAAATAGAATCGATTTCGGATTGCTATAGGAGATCAACATCGCTTGGACAATTAAAGATAGCGGCCTTGCTACTTGGTTATTGGTTTCACTATCGGTTGAGTTAATCGAGGCCATCGGAGCAAAAGAACCCTTAAGCATCTTTATTCCCATCCAAATTAAGTAAGCTCCTCCCGCAAATTTCATCACCGAGAACACTGATGGCATCGACTGAAGTAGTGCTCCAACACCGATTGCTGCGACAAGAGCGATTGTAAAAAGCGCAATCAAATTTCCGATGATTGTGAACAACGCGCCTCGCACACCTTTGTCGACCGTATTGACTATGACAGCAAGAACGTTTGGCCCAGGCGATATAGATGCAAGAGTAATTATTGAGGCAAACATAAGCCAGCTTCCAAATTCCATTGTTGTTCCTTCTGGTCGATTTAACTTACGGATTTTGCTGTCTGATTAATTTTCAATACGTCCGGCTTAGCCCGATAGCTATCGTTCGTATAGTGCTGGTGGTGGGCAGCTTTGTCTCCACTGCAGACATTAGCCACTAAACATTCCAGGCATCCAAATCAACAATGCACAGATCAGCACCATGCACTCAATCACAGTAATACTGTTTATTTTGAATATAAATTAAAATGCCATATACAATCGTACCAACGAATCCACCACTCATAACACCTATAGATGATCTGACTACCAAGTCTGACAGAGCCGTACTTTGATGCACTATGTTTGCAAGAATAACTAGACTGCAAATGGAGGTGCCGTACACCAAAAGTCCGAGCTTAAACTTCCCGTTATATGGCGAATTAACATTTTTGAACCAAGCTAGAACATACCAAATTGCCAAAGCCACCAAGCCAAGCACACCACTTCCATATTGATTCCACTTGTAGAGGGGTTTCGCGAAATAGTTTTGGTGCCAAAATCGACTATTCTCAACGATGAAGCCGTAAGAATGGCTGGTTGCATCCCACAATACATGACTATACGCACCTACTAACACCCCAACTACAAGAAGACCAATAGACGGCATTCCGCTCGAATCAGATCTTGCCGGCAGTTTCCAAAGTTCCAAGGTATGTTTTTCAAACCATCGATACCATCCAAACAAAACTAACAAGGAAGGAACCAAGCAATAGAGCAGGATTCCCAGCATTGAATGGCCAGGAGCATGTGTGGGCGATAAAGCAATCATGTATGGAAAATCTGGTGATATGGAGCCGACAACTACAGCCGCCACAGGCACCTTGCGCTTAGTAATAACAGATATTGGTAGCGCAATAATGGCGTGGGAAACTGTGTATGGCATGTGTATCCTTCAGACCTTAGATGGTAGTCAATGAGTTTGATTTTATTGCTCAGAGGAAATTTAAATTACTAATTAGAGCTGAGTTTTGATGCGCTCTGTAAGTCGGCTAAGGGCCGATTAGTTTTGCCCCTGTTTCGTGGACGGTTTAGAGGTAAACAGATATTCAACATGGTGGAGCTGTTGTATACACGTATTTTGTTATCAATGAATCAATTTTTTCATCGAAATAAAGTAATTTTAATGGCCGCGTTGTCTGTGCTGGTTGCCAACATTTTTCACCCGGTGAGAGCAACAACACATGTAGATGAAGATCAGAACCCTTCCTGTAAGCGTTTAAAACGCTGATGTAGTAACCATGAGACCCTTTCACGCCCATATCGAGTAAAACCGCACTACCGGTTTGTAAATCCAGTTTTGGTAGTTCGGGTTTTCCATTACCAATTTCACTCTCCAGCGCAGCGGATAACTCGCCAATACTATTTAACAGTTTCTCAGTTGCGCTATATTGTTTGGTTGATAACACATAACGAATTGGGATAACGGTATAAGAAACGTTCGCACTTACTATATCTGATATAAAAGCCAAAAATATAAGCGACAGTGTTGGCACAGCTCTACTCAATCTTGTTTCTCCGATGGCTGCACTGGGCCGTTTTCTGACTAGTCGCTCGCTATTGCTTCGTTCAGCTCCTGCCAGTTCATCTGATAACCCATACGATCACCAATGAATTTGCCATCAGGGCCAAATAAGATAAACATGGGTACTGCCTTAAGAGGGTTACCAGTGATTTCTTTTAAGGCAATAGAAAACCCCGAAGTGCTTTTCGCAAAAAGACTTGTCATATTGACACCGGCACTCGACTGACGAGCATAAACAGCCTCTTGCCGGTCGGCATCGTCAATGTTAATGATTAAGGTCGATACTTTCTGTTGATCAAGCTGCTCGTACCAACGCTGCATTTTTATCTCAGCCTCGTCACAAGGCTTGCATCCGTGGTAACGGAGAAGCACAAATGTGAATTTTCCATCATCGCGAAAAGCTTGCAGATCCGTTTTAACGTCTTTGGCTGTTAGTTCGATGTTTTCGGAAGCCATCAAATTTACAGATAAAAACAAGGGTAGTAAAAATCCAATAACGACTGCTGTGCAGGAATTGTTTTTTCGCATCATATTTTCTGATTGGTTAATTTTGAATGATCATAGATCATTAGTAAACGTCTTAACAAACTGATATCTTGGCCCAAGCAAGTACCTATCATAAGTGCTCAGCAAAACACGGTCATTAACCCTAATGCCACGTTGATTCAATATCAAAACTGTCGCCGTTCTACCGGTATCAGTTTCAATTACAAGCTTATCACCACCTGAACCATATCCTTGATTAGTACCTTTTGAAGTGACCACACCTTCAATCAATCGAGGCTCTGATTTGGGTAAAGAGTGGATAACCGACATTGCCATCCCACCAACGCAGATAGCTGAAATTAATACAATCGACTTCAGTCTCATTCTGATGAGAGTGAATAATATTCCGTTACTCATAAGCTTGCGGATACCTTTCCTATGCCTGCTCTGGGCCGACCGTGCTAGAAAACTATACACGTGTATAGTCTGGTTACAGGATTTTAGTCGATTTCAACGTACTTCAAAGCCGAGGTTCGTAACGTTGCCGTGGATGGCGACTAGGTTCCCGCAGAGGAAGTAGAAAAGTTCATAACGCCTCAGGCAGCTCGCTGGCGAGGTTGGCGTCTTAAGTATTTAACGATAATATCAGTTAGCATTCAGAAGAAACTGGTGCCCTTATGTCAATTCCAAGTGTAACGTAAAATTGAATCGCTTCTAGACTAATGTAGGACAGTACAACGCCGCCTACAATTAAAGCAATCATCGGGAATAAGCAAGCCGCAAATCCCCGTTTAATCTTAGTCGGTACAAGCACTCGTGCGCCAGGTATTGGCTCTTGTCTTGACTTAAGAATCAATACCCACTCATTGACATGTACTAAGTAGGGAATCCAGATCAAGGTATTTAATAGCGCAATCGCTACAACTAATGCGACTTGGCCACCATTGAATCCCAATGGCTGACTACAAACTAATTCTTTAAAAACTGGAAGAAGAAAACTTTTCGTTGAATTAACAATGCCTGATACATCCGCTATCAAGAAAATTAATATAAATAGGCAAAATGAAAACTCAACAAATATCATGAACCTTCGTCGGCTAAAACTTTGGCTAGCTATTTCAGCTTCCGAAGCCATAGGAGCCCATTCTGGATCTGTTTTGAGTGTATTTGGCATTAGGCTGAGTTAGCAGACCTCACGTCTATCGATCAAATAGCGGCCACCACAATCGAGATATTGAGTTCGAACCCATATAAAGTAAGAAAAATGTGAATCATGCGCGAAAGGCATAACAGCAGTATTAAGCGAAAAGCTAATAAATAGTTAGGGGCTCTAGGGCTAACGCCTTGCTTAGCGGTAAAATGCGAGCAAAAGCGAGTACTTTTTCCGCTGCAGCATCTTGCTATTTATTTTTACTTTATACACCATTTCCTACAAACCTCTTTGCCCAAAATATACCAGCAAATAAGAAATAAAATAAATTCTGCAACATAAGCAAGCAGAGCTAAAGAAAAGCCATAACCTTGATAGTCCCACACAATAAACACCAACATCACAAAGCCTACTGCTACAACTGTAAGTCTATGATTCGTTCTATTTTTAATACCCCATACTACCCAAAGAACAATACAAATCCAAAACACGTCTACGGAGAAGATTAGATATGGAAAATAATTTTGATCTTGATATTCTAAGTTATCCAGATAACTCCCGAGAAACGGAAATACTGAGGAAAGTATAAGCAGCACGATTACTATTTTTATTTCTTTAGGCATTTAGGTCCTGAACGGTTGTGTAGATACAGACACTATCTAAACTCAAGCAACTTACATCGGTTGAAACAAATGCCGATAAACTCGACTCACGTTCACTTGCTTGTCTATTCCTTTTAACGCCAATGTGACTTTCCCTGTCTCATCTCTGTGAGCCGTTTCTATTTTCGCCATATTGACAATAGCACCACGATGAACTTGCTCAAACTGATTGGCATCGAGCTGCGGGAGCAATTTTTTAAGAGGCTCTCTTATTAGCAGCTCGTCTTTTTCGGTGTAAACAGTCACGTACTTGTCGGCTGACTCAAACAGAATAACGTCGTCAATAGGCACAATTTGAATGTTACTACCAGAGCTTGCACGAATGACTTTTAACAATGGCACTTGTTCGCTGGATTGCTTATTCTGTTTTTCTTGCAACAGCAGCTGATGTAGCTGTACTGCTAACTCATCAGCGGTACTGTCCTTGCTGGAATGCAATCGTGCTTTAAGCCTTTCCACCGACACCGCCAGCCTTGCCTGCTTAACAGGCTTTACCATGTAGTCCACAGCGGCTGCCTCAAATGCATCAATAGCGTAGTCGTTGAACGCAGTGGCAAACACAATCAGCGGGGTATTATTCTTGTCGTCGTTGTCCGGCCAATCTTCGGCGATAGTCTGCGCTACTTCTAAACCAGTGGCGCCGGGCATCTGAATATCCAAAAAAACCACGTTGGGTTCGTGTTGGAAAACAGCTTTAACGGCGTCGGGTCCGTTACTGGCTGTGGCAACCACACGCAGTTCGGGCCATACGGTTGCTAGTTCGCGTTGCAGCGACTCAACAAGCAAAGGTTCATCATCGGCAATGACAGCAGTTAATTCGTTTAAGTCTGTCATGGCGATGACTCATTGCTGTGTAACGGTAATGTGATCGTGATAGTGGTGCCAGTATTGTCGGGGATATTATAAGGGGCAACATTAAGGGTGGCTTCATCGCCGTAGGATTGTGCTAGTCGATCTTTCAAATTTGACAATCCAAACCCACCGGACCCAGTATCTTGGGAGTCCTGCACCGCAGCATCTTGTGTCACCTCATTGGAGGCGTATCCAACACCGGTATCAGACACACTAAGTACAGTCTTATCATCGACACACTTAGCAGTAACGATTATCTCACCGCCACTTATCTGGGGCTCTATGCCATGTTTAATGGCGTTTTCTACAATTGGTTGCAAAATTAACGACGGCACCAACCGCTCTTTGCAATCTTCGTTAAGGTTTAGAACATAATGTAAGCGATCAGCAAAACGTACTTTCATTAATGCCAGGTAATCTTCTAACACGCTGAATTCATGTTCCAAACTATGGTTGCGCACTGTAGAAGAACTGAGCGTTTCGCGCAGAAAACTATCCAGACGATCTAACATTTGAATAGCTTTTTCTGTATCGGTATTTATCAGTGCACGCAAATTCGCCAATGTGTTGAACAACATATGGGGTTCGAGCTGCGCTTGCAGCATGGCGTGTCGGGCGTTGTCTGCGCGTCGGCTTTCTTCTGATGCTGCCAGTTTCAGTTGTAGTACGTTTTTACGGTGGCTAAGATAGGCATTAAACGAATAACTTGCCACCACTGCGATCAACGCGCTAAAGGCAATACTGTTGATATCCAAGAAATACTCGCGTTGGTCAATATATTTACCCACCAACACGGTCGCTATCATTAAACCTAAAAAAGCACCAACAAGAGAGATTAAGGTTATGGACGCCAATCTGACGAAAGGACTTTCAATGACGTAGTATTTAAAGACACGACGGGAAGCTAAGCCAAGCAAACACACGCAGGTACCAATTGATTGAGAGTATATAAAGCTAGACAAGAACCCGTGCTGACCTATGCTGGGAACAAATTTCCATAACAACAAAGCAATAATGGTACAGAACACAGAGTTCTGCACCAAGATGCTAACGACATGTAGCTTATTTGCCGGTTTATTATTATCGGAAATAACGAGAGAGCTAAATAATTTCATCAAGAACTTAAGCCGCAACAAATTGCCCGTGAAGGCCCATAGGTAAACTATACGGTAATTGGGCTTGCGAAATAGGTCCATCTTGCACATATTCGGCGTTAAACACAGACAAGCTGGTTCGACACGTTTTCCAGTTATAGCTGGTGCCCACCAGCCAACCAGCGCCCTCAGACTTACCCTCATTTGGGATAAAAATGTGCTCTTCGGCCAGAACGTTTGCTCCATAGCTAAAATGGTGTTCCGAATCAGTTTTTTTATTCAACGACGTTACCGCATTGAACCCAAGCGCCCCATCAGGAAACTCTTCGGTTTGGCCAAGCATAAACAGATGCTCAGTGCGCTTGCCAGTAAAGCGCTGATCGTAGCGAGGAAAGTCAAGACCATTGCTCGGCAACGATTCCATGGTTGCTTGTTTCGTGCTTAAATCTAGCCGAACTTCCATTGCCTGCCCAACTGAATTAACGCCAGCGGAACGCTCACCGCGCATGGCCAGTGTGATGGCATCCATTAGCGGACGAAATTCAAAAGACGATGCCACTTCTATGCGAATGGTATTACCATCTTGCCAGGCATTGCCAAAGTGAAAAGCAAAAAACGGCGGTAGTTGAAATTGATTAACAACCTTCAAATTTTTCTTGTCTATCACCATGATTTCAACAGCACCCGAGGCATCCCATTCAAAAGACTCAGCAAAAGATCGAGTTGGATTGTTGTCAGGGTTAAATTGCAGCGGTGGCAGTAAAAACACCAGATAATCCTCGGTAATAACAAAATCATGAACCATATCGGCATTGGGCGCATCTATCACCGCAGATCGATTCAACACGCCGTCAGGGTTTAAATCATAGAGCGCAAGTTTTCCGGTGCCACTTAAATACCCAAAGTTCCAAATTCTTCCATTAGGGTCAACTCGGGGGTGAGCAGAAAATGACAACCCATCTGTTTCTGGTGAAAACACATGGCGCCCAAGTGTCTCGAGTGTCTCTGCATGCACGCGATACGGAGAACCGGCCTCCCATAAAGCCAACACTTCATCACCTAGCGGAAGTACAGAAATATTGGCCACGTTCAGGTCGTCTGGACTGCTAACGGTGCCACTGTGGTCGAACCCGGTTCCAAAACCGCCCCAAAGAAAACGACCGGCTTTTTCTTCTGCTACTGCCCGAGCTGTTTCTACCATTTTACCTTTATGGGTAAGTTGATCATTTGCCATTGAAAACGCGTGCACCATGCCGTCGCCATCAAACCAATGGTTGTAACGGGTATCACCCCGCTGCATGCGCGCCGGACCATTGCGATATAAAGTACCGCTTAAGCCCTCAGGCAAAGGACTACTAAATTTAACGGTTGTAGGTCCGTATTGGTCCGGCACGTTAATGAAGCTATTAGCAAACCCCTGCTCGTGAGTATGGGTATCGCATGCAGCTTCTGATGCAAACAAAGGGCTAGCCGCTTGACCGAAAGCCAGTGACACACTTCCTGCCACCGCAGTTTTACAAAACTGACGCCTTGATGTATTCGTACGGCTTTTGCCCAAGGCACTGACACTGTCTTTGAATAGTTGAGACATAGCGACTACCACTCCCTAGTTTATGTTGATGACTAACGTTAAATCTTCAGCAGGCATCTCGAATCGAACGTCTTTCCAGCCTGGTGCTCCAAACACTTTCTTACCTTGCAAAGATGCGCCCCAAGGCTCTTTAGGAATACCCAATAAATTGCTGTCAAGTGTTCCGTTTCCATTCACATCATGAAACAACATAACGGCGTACTCACCTTCCGGTAAATCGTTAAACGTAAACTCCATGTCCCCCTCGACGGCTTTGGCCTGCAAACCAACCGATCGTTCTTTGTTAAATGTGCCCTCACTGTCAAAAACAGCGATCATGATGTCGCCTTTACTTTGCTCAACTGATGATATATTCACGATTAAGTCTGCTGCGAATGCTGGTGCGCTTATCACGGCAGCTAAAAGGCCAATGCACAAAGGCTGCGTGAATCGTTTGGTAAAGTTTGATTGTTCCATCTGTCTGCTCCGTTAATTGGTTAGTGACAAGTGAGATCGCTATCGGAAGTTGTTAGTAGCGATACCTTGTGAGACATACCATCGGCCAGACACCCGTCTCAGACAAGGGCAATGCGACGAACGGGAGTATTTGGGAGTAAACGGTAGAATAGAGCGATGAAATTTCCGCAATTTTAGCCAAAACTACCGACATCAACCATAAACAGCGTTTACTATGGGGTTAACTGCGAAGATTCCTGTGTTGCGTAACGATACCCATGCCATGGCCAAATCGACATTGTTTTGCACAACGCTTGTTTGCACGGCACTTGGCGCTCTACTCATTCAGCCGGTAGTTCACGCTCAACCGCTTGTTAGCGGCAACACCATTACCGTTCCAGACGACGGGTGGTATCAGTTTCAGTCTGCCGCCGATTATTCAACTGTCTGTCAGGGCGTAATCAGTTGCGATGTCCCTCCTGGTCGATACATTGTTGTCAACCACACAACCGGAGAGCGTTTCGAAAACATCAATGTTTCTGGCGACACCAGAAACTATGGCGAGGTTACCGTTAGCGGCAACACCATTAGCTGGCCCGCCGGCGACTGGTATCAGGTGCAGTCTAGCGATTACGTTAGTGTGTGTAATGGTGGTACCTCGTGCGAAGTTTCACCCGGCAAATACATTGTTATCAATCACACCACGGGTCAACGCTTCGACAATGTGGTGGTGGGCACAGGTCCAGTGGAGCCACCTGATAATGGCGATTCGGGCGTGACACTAAGGGGCAATACGTTAACTTGGGAAGGCAACGACTGGTACCAGATTCAATCGGCGACCGATTACCGCACCATCTGCGAAGGTGGCAATAGCTGCGAATTATCAGCGGGCAATTACATTGTCATCAACCACACCACAGGCACCCGCATATACAACCTGGTGGTACCCGAGGGTGACACTCCACCGATTGACGGCAGCGAGCCAACTGCGCCACCTAATTTACGCGCCACTGTTTATTCAGCAACGTCTGCAGAGATATTCTGGGATGCTGCCAGCGATGACGGCTATATCGTGGGCTATGATGTTTACCGCTCTGGTATCCGTGTACGACAAAAACTCGATGGGCAAAGCTACTACGACCCATCACTTAGCGCAGGAATAAAATACGACTACCGCGTTGTCGCCATCGATAACCAAAACAATGAAAGCACGCCTTCAAGTTTGGAGCTCACAACACCTGGCAACACACAGCCAGAACCAGACAATGGTACGGTTGCCGCCGCATTGCCCCCTATTGTCGATGACAACAATCAAGTGAGCTGGGCATTTGCCCCTGTCGATTCAGAAGTCGTGCTAAACATTGAGCCATTCGTTGAATTGCCTTTGGCAAGCAATGGACAACCCGCTCGCTGGAATGACATGGCCACATTGGGTGAGCGTATTTTCGTTGTTGACGAGCAAGATGGACACATCGTTGAAATCACCGGACGTCAGGCAAATCTGTGGTTTGACGTTGGCGCTGCGGTTCTGTCTAGCACTGGTCGTTCGATTAATACAGACAGTCTTTTTCATGGTGGTGTACGTGGTATAGCCTTTCATCCTGACTTTGCTAACAACGGCAAACTGTACACATCCCTTATGGAAGATCGCCCGACCGACCCATCGCAACACCACTACCTTTCCGACGCTGCAACCATTAATGCCGACAGCGTACTGGTTGAATGGACCGTAAACACCAGCAACTTTGTAGTAGACGCTGGAAGCTACAGAGAAGTATTCCGCGTTGGCATACCAGAGTTTGATCATCCGATAAAACAAATCGCCTTCGACCCGTCGGTATCGCCCAGTAGTAACGACTATGGTTTGTTGTACATAGCACACGGTGATGGCAGCAAAGCATCATCAACCGCCGTGGGAGGACAAGGTAACAACGCGCTCGGAAAAATACTACGCATCAACCCATTAGCAAGTGACACGGCAAGTTACCGTATTCCTGGCGACAATCCATTCGTTGGTGATGCAACAATGATCGACGAGGCGTATTCAATAGGTCATCGCAATCCACATCACCCTGCCTTCATGAACGACGGCACTTTACTGGTTACCGAAGACGGTCGAGACAACATTGATGAAGTTAATCTCATTGTCGCAGGCAAAGACTATGGCTGGTCAAATCGCGAAGGCGCGTATGTGCAGTTAGATCAAGGCACTCTGTTTACAGGCATAACAACACTACCCGACAATGATCAAAACTTAAACTATGTCTACCCTGTTGCACAGTTTGGTCATACTGGTGGCGTAGGCGCTATGTTTACCGGCCAAGCTTTGGGCGGTGGGTTCGTTGTTGAAAACGGGTCAGAGCTCGATGGGGAGTATTTCTATATCGACTTTCCTAAAAGCGCAGAAGTCTTTCACTCCAGTGTGTCGGCTATACGCTCAGCAAACACGCAAGGCCCACCGTCAAGCTTAACCGTTGCCAAAACCCGCCGAGCCTCAGTGAGCTTTGATCATGACAACAGCGATTCAAGCCCAGCATTAGATATATCCCTACGAGAAGTTATTCGCTCTGCCAACGGTTATGACACAAGCGGTGATCGTGTTGATGTTCGTTTTGGGCAAGGCCCACAAGGTGAGCTCTACTTATTAAACAAGCGCAATAATAGCGTGTACTTGGTTACCAACTCACTACCTGATAATGGCCGATAGGGCGTACCCGCACTAACCGACTACTTAGGTAAAACTAATCCGGATGGCTCATCAAACAAAACCCATTTTTCCGGGTCAATTCCATTAAAGAGAGCACTAAAGCGTTCGTCTGCTCTGCTGGCGTTAGTGATATTACGAATATAGATTTTCTTAATACGGTTTGGATTTTCACGATACAAACGCGTATACACTTCCGGGTCTTGCTCGCCAGAATCACCCACCAACACGAAGGTTCTATGCGGGAAGGCATCCAGAATACTGTTTATCTGCTCAGGCTTTGTTTCAATGCCAGGCTTTAACAAATTAAGCAGCGTAGCGTCTTTAAAACGAAAGTACTTTAGCGACATGCTGGCGCTGGGAAACTCATGGCTTGTTAAAAACGCATCAATGGGCTCATAAAATTGCCAGGGACTCGAAGAAACCACATGAAAAGAAGCCCCTAGGCCCGACCACGTTGTGTACAGCGAAGCCATACCGGCAACAGCCTGAAACTCATTGTACAAGGACTGCTCCAGCATATTAGCTCGATTGGTAACCTCAGTGATTTTTACAGTATCGTCAAAGTCGCTTATTACGGACACACCACGGCGAGTAACAAGATTAGCTACACCCTCAAATGAGCGAGTGTCTTTATTGGACACTAGCGCTTTAAATCGAAGCTGCCCATTAATGGCGTGCTGCTTTACGATTGCCGCATCAATTGAAAGTAGCGTCATGCTATGACCATTGGCTTGCGTTTTGTTTAACACCCAGTTGTTGCCTGCAATGCTAATAACAATCCTTTTACCACGCTCATTGTCAGCGGCAATGAGGCGAACGCGACGATCAAATAGGGGCTTAGTCTCTGGTGTGTTTACAAGTCCGTACTGTTTTTTTAGAAAAGCGGCAACCGCTGTTCGTCGAACCGCTGCGTTCTCCAGCTCATGTACCCAAGCGTGAATGGGAACAACCCAGGAAGCCCCGTCAACAGAAAGTTGTGCGTCAGTAGTGAAAAATACCACCCGCTCATCTGAATTTAAAGGTGTGCCTTTAGCGTCGTCTGCAAGAGTAATTCTGATGGCACTCATCAGCAAAATGACGAACAAAACCCGTAAAATCAGGTGTATTTTCATGACCAATAACCTTAAAGAGTTCGTCGAATACTACAGTGATTTTCCCAAATTTGTGACAACTCACCATTAGGTAGCGCACTATCCATATTAGGGCATGATGCGTATCATCCAGTCCAACTATGTGCTTTGAGCGGTCATAGCACACGGGTGCTGGTTCGATTGTTCTCTGCGACTGATTTTCGTTTGCCTTAATGACACAGCAATATTGAACTCTTCAAAACAAGAACCTTCGTTGACTAGTGGCTCGATCGCAAATCACATCATCCGATTGTCCATTCCAGCATCAATGGGCATGATCTTTAACACTTTATATAACCTGACAGACGTGTGGTTCGCAGGCTACCTCTCTGACGATGCGCTAGCCGCAATGGCTATTGCGAGCAGTGTTTTCTTCCTCTTGCTCTCCATTGGCATTGGGCTTCAGGCGGGGGCCTCGGCCATGATCGCACCCGGTGCAGGGCGCGGTGAGACACATGAAGTGAAGATCTGGACAGATAATGTTTGCGGCTTGGCCATAGCCTTCAGTGTGCTCTCCATGATTCTTGGTGCATTGGCAGCCCAAGCCCTGGTTGTTTTATTGGGCGCAGAACCTCACATCGCACCAATGGCCATGGAGTACCTTTGGGTAACATTGGCAGGGTCTGTCGGGTTTACTCTTTCATTCGGTGCTGCAGGGGCGTTGATGGCACTGGGTGATACCCGCTCTAACCGGAACGCACTAGCCATCGGCTTCGTCGCCAACTTTGCATTAAACCCCCTCTTTACATTTGGACTTGGGTTGGGCGTAACCGGCTTAGCGTTGGCCACAGTAACAATCAAGCTAGGCACAGCCTTTTATCTACTCAGAGTACTTGCACGTAGACTCGACATTCGCATCCGCCCAGCCATTGACTGGCATCGTTGGCAAGCCTTACTCAAGCAGATACTGCCAGCCAGTTTCAACATGCTTACCATCATTATGGGTAGCTTTATAACCGTGGCTCTCATTGGTCGATTTGGTAGTGATCATGTAGCGGGTTACACGGTCGGTGGGCGGTTGGAACAGGTTCTTCTGCTACCCGCACTGGGACTCAACAGTGCTGTTATGGCGATTGCAGGTCAGAACCTTGGAGCAGGGTTTGGTGAACGTGTTGCACAAACGTATCACAAAGCGTTGCTGATCGGACTCGCCATGTCATTGCTACTGATGCCAGTCATGTATTTTTTATCCCCGCTTATGATGGGTTTTTTCACTGACAACGACACCATAACAAGCACGGGTGTAAAGTATCTGAGAATTGATGCGCTGGCCTTTTATGCCTATGTTGTGCTGTTCCAAAGCGTAGCAATTCTACAAGCAATGCAGAAGCCTATGTTCCCTATGTACTTGGGAATCGCTCGACAGCTAATTATTCCAGCTAGCATTAACTACACACTGATTGTGGTGTGGGATTACCCAATGGTGTCTATGTTCTACACTGTCGTGATCGTGGTGATATTGAGCTCTGTGGTTGCGTATCTATATACGCGAAAAGAGATCGGGCGCTTACTCACCTAGCGCACGGACAATCAGGAATACACTCGACACCCTATTACTGTTGCGCCTCGGCTTCACGTGCTTGTACCTGAGCAAGCTCTTCATCGGTTAAGGCACCATACATTTTTGGATAAGACCACCCATAGCCCCAGCGATAAGTCGTTGGTAAAAACGGGGTTCCACCCACTCTGACACCGGCTAACATTAATGCACCCAATTCGGGTTCACCAACGTTTTTCACGCACATACCCAATTCTTTATCGGCCTGAAGACGTTGTTCGTAGGTGCCACCTTGCCAGTAGGCATAGTCATGAGCAGTACAACAACTCAACCACAAATCACGTTGCTTCAGCGTACCGTCGGGGAAGGAACTGCAACCGTCACTGGCGAACGGTTTTAATCCGCTGCTACACGCGCTCAGCATGGCGCTTAAGGCGCACACAGCGCATTTTGTATAAAAAGATTTTTTAGCCATACCACTTTATAGCTTATTTTATGGCAACCAATTAGCCTTTAATAACCAATAAACCAGTTCGCTGCGGGATGCCCAGATTATTTGATCGTTGAATGGCTGGTCTTTGTTTGATGAATACGCACTGTGTACAAACACATGATCGCGGTCGATGTTTTCGCTTTGCAATTCGGTATCCGTGCTCAATTCGCCTGTGGACAGTATCACCCAAACTATCTGATTAGCGATGAGGTCTTTCTTTGCACACGACTTGGTTGCATTTGTTCGACACAACTCCAAAGTGGCGGTTATATTCGCGGTTCCCACCGATGCGGGTTCACCAACGGTCAGCCAATCTGGAGCACCTAATTGACCATGTTCTTGACTATCAGAAAAACTCACTGAATAAAGATAAGCCCTGCCCCACGCATCCAATAGTGCACCGTCTGCCGATTGTTCTCCCATTACACCCAACAGTGCGGCCGGCACTCCACCATGTTCAACCGCACACGGCTTTGCAGCAGACACAGTGTCGCTTGCAATAACACCGAGTCTGACAGGACAAGGTAGTCGACCCGTACTCGCCAAATACCCATGCATGGATTCACGAATACTGACAAGTTGGGCTGCCGTACGTTTTACGTGTGCATGCTTCATGGAGCTGGCTAATGGAACAACTGCAGAGCTGGCCAGAGTTCCAATGACTATTAGCACT
>JAYJMJ010008003.1:0-23391 GCA_036873875.1 Laminaria ephemera | reverse complement strand
ATTTTTAGCACAAGAAAAAGTCCCTACGAGTACGAGTATGCACTCGGGGGGGCTCAAACCCGCGACATTGACCTTAGCGGTTACGAGGTTACCCCACTAGACCTTCTGGGACGCCGACACATGCAACGCTTTGGCGATCTCCCACCCCTCCAATCACTCCCTCCCTCCTCGACCGGCGAGTGAGACCCTGCCCACATGTCAAGTGTTAGTATTGGGGTATCGTGTGGGTGCACCCTTGGCACGTGGTAGCACAAGCTTGCGCTGGTAGTGGTTGAACTTCTTTGCTGGTATTGAAAAGTGAAGCATATGCTTCATGATGGAAATTGCTGCTTATGGGCCATAAAGGCGAAGGACAAAATCCAACACGGAGAAAGAAAAGGTGGGGGATATGGGTACATCCGACCTCAACCAAGAGCAAACCTAAGGTGGGGGGGGGTACCCCCATTTTCACTGCCGGGTAAAGACCACTCGCGGGACTCGCTCTGTACTTGACTCAAAAACATACTTTCACGTATTTTGGTGGGGCACGAAATCAGCAATTCAACGGCGGCGGTACATACCGCGAAACTGAAAATGACAAAAACTAAGCTTAAGGCTGCGAAGAAATAGGGTTGCCACTCGCGCGACCAAAGTGATTCCCCTGCCATAGCCGCAGTCAAAGTATTAAGAGTTGTGCACATGTCGGGTAAGTCCTGAACCTAAGCCCTAACAATGACCCCCTTGCCGTCGCGATTCACGCTCTACGGCAATTAATGATTGTGCGCTAGATGTACCCTACGGGCGACCCAGGATACAGTAGGGGGGATGTTACACTGATATTTTCACTGCCGACGCTAGGCCACTAGGGCCAACGGCTCTGCATCCCATAAAAAAACACAGGCGTGACACATAATCCATGGCGGTGCACATCGCGAAACAAAAACAGCCGCAAAAGCTTACGACTTGCGAATATGCAGGGTAGACACTCGCGCGAGTGGCCCTGAGCCGATGACAGAATAGCCCTTAAAAGCCCCCTCCCTACCGTAGACCTGATCGGGCCGTTGTACTGTTGTACTGACCGAACTAGGCAAGCGTTCCCTGATGCTTACTTGTGGAAGATTACCTACTCCTTGCTATTTCAATGTTCCGATTACCGACCAAAGGTCCGCGTCTCGTAACTTGCTTGTACGTATGTGATAATGAACATAAATACGATCTGGTAAATGCACCTACTATCAACTACAGTCCTCGTACATGCTACGTCAACTTGTACGTAGATTGATCGAATGTTGCTGACTAACTATTGGCTGCTGTATTGCAGCATCTAAACCTTTAGTACGACAGCAGGCTTGTGTTGCGTATTTCTCAACACCCCTCCTCAACGCAAATCACGCCTGCAGAAAATGCTACTGCTGTCGCAAACTAATACCAACAATGCTATTGAAACCTTCTACCTTGGTTATCTCCTAACTTAAAGCTTGTGCAGTAAAATGTCGTTGCAACCGGTGTCCTCTTTCACTGTCGTGCCCGCTAACCCAATTGAATGCATTTCTCCCTAACCTAAAAGCTTGTGCAGCGAAGTGACGTTGCAACCGGTTTCCTCTTTCACTGGCGAGCTTGTGAAATCAAGGGAATTCATATGCATGCATCAAGGGTAAATTTAGTAGGGTATATGCCCCAGGGTACTCGGGTATCACATCTGGTTGATATTGTTGATACCCGGGTATGTAACCGGGTACCCGCAGACTATATTCGAAGTATCCTACTAAACACACCCTTGAAATGCATGCATATAATCCCATACTCCTCTGGATGTATAAGCGCAAGTCGAGCATCATCAATGCCCCATTCAAGCGTACCAGGTACCAGGTACGTTCCACCGACTACCTTCTAAGAGGTAAGCCCAAGGGTGTTAGACGCGCGCTACGACAGAGGTGCCCCATTTTGTTTCCGAGGCTCCTTGCTTGAGGAGCTCTCTACTTCTCCCAAAAAGTAATTTGGGGAAAACTAAAAGTGCTACCCGATGAACAATCCCATGGCCTAGGTATACAACGAAATGTTTTGCAAAAAAATAGTGATGCTTGCGATGAAGCTGACGAAGACGATGCAGCTGACAGGGTGATACTAGCGTTCCACTTTCTGGATCCAAAACAATAGAATGGAGTTCTCCGTACAATGATATTGGTTGTATAGCTTTGACTTCTTAAGGGTCAGGTCACTTCTCACGGGTCGTTTCGGGTCAGGGTTACCCGACCAGACCAGTGAGATTAGAAACCTCCTGACCAGACCCGACCCGACCCGACCCGACCCGACCCGACCCGACCCGACCCGACCCGACCCGACCCGACTCGTGAGATGTAGAACACCTCCTGACCCGACCCGTTCCGTGAGATTTAGAACACCTCCTCACCCGACCGGACTCGGTCCGCGAGATTTTGAAAACCTCCTGACTGGATCCGCGTGTCGGTTCATGACCCGTGAGCCCTGCTATGTCCATCCTGACTTGTTGCAGGGGAGCGCTTCTTCCTTCCCATATGTGCACGGGATTGCCTATCTCTATTCTCTCAACAAATCACTGCCTCGCCCTGAAGTCCAACAATAAATTCAAAGACCAGCCTCCCATGTAAATGTTTTCCTCCTCTTATCTTTGCAGACGGTTGCTCTTTCCGTTTAGCCCTACAGTAATGCCACTTTCCGTTTAAGACTAAAGCCACTTTCCGTTTAAGACTACTGCTACGGTTGGGGTGCACCTGACGTATGTGAGGCTCTTCATTTGAGGAGCTCAAAACGTTCAGCTCAATCCGAGTCCGATGAAGATCCCATGGCCCAGGTGTACAACTAAACACATTCTGGAAGCCTAAACGGGTTTCCGAATACACCGGATACTTCGCCAGTTGAGCAGTCCATCACTCAGAAAACAGTTTTGCCAAAGAGTGCTAGCTCGACCGTGGCGCGCGTCTTCACCTCCAACAAACCACCCTCGCACTCCCTGGAGCAATCGCTGCAGCCCGTTGGACGCATGCAACGATAGGGGAACGCCGAAATGCTCTGAGGCTCCTACCTTGACGAGCTCTACCTCACCCGAAACCTGGTTTTGAGACAACGTGAAAGTGCAACACGATAGACAATCTAATGGCCTAAGTAACGAAGGAAGGGTATTTTGAAGGATTTGAAGCACAAACGGTATTCCGGTGATCTTGGGTAATTCCCTGGTTGAGGAGCCCCTTCGGTCATACCTCAGTCATAAACGGTTTGGCCAAAAAGGCCACCCTTATCGTAGGACACGTCCTTGCTGGGGCGCAGTTAGCATCCCTCCGTCAAGGGCATGTATCAATCCATATAGTAGGCGACATATTTGCTGTTTGAGTTATCCAGTATCCTGTCCACCCGATCATGTTACAAGCCCCCCCGGGCCCCTGCGACTCGCTACTGCGGCGTAAACATGAACTCGCTACTGCGGCGTAAATAGAAGAAGACGCATGCTACGGCAAGGGATGACAACCCCAACCCTAACTATCGTCAGTACCGGGTTTAGGCCAGTACCGCCAACGGCTCTGCACCTACTAAAAACCGTGAGCGTGACACATAATCTGCATACGGCCAAACAACAAAATCACAAAGGCGTACGCCTTGAAAATGTATGGGGTAGACGCTCGCCCGAGCGGCCCTGAGCGGATGACATAAAAGGCCTTAAAAGTGTCCCCCTTGGTCCGTGAAGGAACAATTCTTGAGTCCGTTGTCTTCTTTTGGTGAGAGCAATCGTGCGTAGTACACAGGCGTAGAGAGGGTAGTAAATACACGTAGAAAGGGTAGTCGACAGACGTAGCAAGGGTGACGGGGTCGAGGCGATTGATTAGTTTCACGGCCCCAAGCTGAGTCAATGCATAGACGAGTCGATGTAGTCATTTATCAGAGGGCGTTCCTTATTGGTCTTTTTTCTCGTGAGTTATTCAGGTCTGACTGGTAACGTTTTCCAAGTCTGAACTGGTTGGATTCTGCATTTCCTTTATTATGTGGATGGTATGGCTGGAAGAAGCGCTACACATTGTCAGGTGGCAAATGTAATAATAACAATATATAGACGAACAGAGTCAGCAAATGTGGTGGTATTAAAATGGTACCAGGCCTTTGTTGGGTACCCGTCGACGGAGTCTGCCGGTCACACTAGCCTTATAGAATCTCTTGGTTGCGTCATAGTAGCGTTGACCTTTGAATCCACAAACAATGACAAATAAACACGTAAAATGCTGGTGACAATTTCGGTAACCGTTGGGAATCGGTCGTATCTCCCACCTCGAATGATCAACACCCGACGGAGTTATGACGTGGCGGCGACGACGTCAGTGAAAAGAGGGCCCTACATGCGGTAGCCGGTTGATGGAATCTGCGGGATATACTAGCCCTGTAATAACCGCTTAGTTGCGCATAAGAGCGCTGACTATTCAAGCTACGAACAATCACAGCAAAACAATTTCGGCAATCATTGGGAATCGGTCATGCCTCCCACCTCGAATCATCGATCATGCCAGCATTATAATAAACGCTTGGTTGCGTCGTAGTAACAATGCCATTTGAATCCACGAACAATGACAAAGACACCCGTAACACACTGGTTACAGTGTCCGCAATTGTAGGGAGTTGGTCATATCTCCCACCTTGATTCCTCATCACCCGGCAGAGGTATGACGTGAAGGCGATAAAATCAGTGCCAAGAGACCCCGGCATGCGGTAGCCAGTAGACGGAATCTGCGGGATAGGCTAGCACTGCCACGACATATTCGTTGCGCCACAGCAGCGTTGACTATTGAAGCTACGAGCGATTACAGCACACAAAGTACAAGACATAGGTGACCCTTTCTGTAATCGTTGGGAATCGGTCATATCTCCCACCTCGAATCGTCAACACCCGGCGAAGCTATGATGTGGGGGCGACGAAGTTGGTGTCAAGGGGACCCGACACGCAGTAGTCGTCCTCTTCTCCCGGAATCGCGTCCGGGCCGGTCATGATGTCCTCCCCGTATTTGCCCTTAGCGATGCGAGCGGTCGCTCCGATCACACCCTGAAAAGGAAAAAACAAAAACGAGTTCGGGATGTTATCCGAGGAGAATGAAAACGATCGAGGCTACGCGTCGAATGGCAACGATCGAGGTCGTGATGCGCCCGATTCAATGCGTGCTGGCCAAGAACATTCGGTATCGTTACGCTTCGCCGACGACGCACGCTACGGTAGAGGTGCACCGCTTTTTTTCTGAGGCTCCTCACTTGAGGAGCTCTATCCTTCCCTGCAAAACCAATTTGGGGAAAATAAAAAAGTGTTATCCCGATGAACAATCAAATAACCTAGGTATAAACATGATAATTATTGCAAAAATCAATGAGATTCCGACGATTTTGGGTTAAGGAGCCCCGTCATGTCATTCAGAACAAAATCCAGCTAAAAAGTGGTACCTCTATCGTTGCAAGCGTCCGACTGCAAAGCGACCTCCAAATCGACCTCATCCATGCTACGGCAGAGGTGTACCTAATAATGTGTTTTTTGAGGCTGGTGACTTCAAGAGCTCACAACCTCACCAAAACCATAACTTTAACAAAGACTAATGTGTTAAACCGATGAACAATCCCATGGCCTAGACATCTATGAAAAAATGACGGTAAACACACAAAATGGCATTCTAAAGATATCGAGGTGTTCCTCAGTCGAGGAGAGTAATTATTTTGGCCACTAGGTGCTACCTCTATCGTAACGTAGCACGCGTCACGTATCATCTATGTCACAGGACAGAGCTCTGATGATGATGTTGTCACACTAGCTCATTTCCGTGAAATCTAGCCCGTGGTCGCGAAAAAAGGCTAACGAAAGCATCCCAACGGAAGAAACAGAAATTACCAGGTACCAGGTAGAAAATATCACGTGCACCGCATTACCGCAGGATGCGTGGATGGATGATACGGTAGAGGTGCGCCATTTTTTTCTGAGGATCCTCACTTGAGGAGCTTTATACCCCACCCAAAAACAGATTTGGAGAAGATTAAAAGTGCTCCCCGATGAACAATCCCATTGCCTAGGTATACAACTAACGAAAACACGTCTCCACAAAACAATGAAATTCCGACGATTTTGGGTTAAGGAACCCCGTCATGTCATTCAGAACAAAATCCAGTCAAAAAGTGTTACCTCTATCGTACTATTAGTACTATACTATTGGTAGCACGCGTCCGTGCTAGGTTAGGGGTAGCAGGGTTTGGGCCAAATGGTTTCTGTGAGACGGGCTGAGGAAACACCCAATGTCTTTGGAATCCCGTTTGTGTTTTTACATTTATTAGTTGTACACCTAGCCCGTGGGATTGTCCATCGATGACCTGGGGATGGAATGTTGATGAGGAATAGGATATATTATAGCTAAAATTGGAAATATGTGAGGAAGGGAAACTGGGAAATAGTTGCCAGAGAGTCATAGGAAAGATACTACTGCTTCACGGAAGGATATTCGATTTATATCGGAATGGCATCTACCCTACATTGTCGGAGGGGAATAATACTGGTATTAATGTTAAGTGAACAACATTTGTCAAAATCGAGTTTTGGTAGAGGTATGGAGCTCCGAAAGTGAGGATCCTGGGAAAAACTGAGGTGCACCTGTATCGTAGCAAGCGTCGCCGTAGTACCAATACATAAAGCGAATGTCATTGCGGGCTGCGGTATACCATCCCGTATCACTGAAGAACTAAAGCGGCTCTGTGTGCTAAATCTCCAAGCTGTCTGACGACGAGCCGACTGTCTGACCGAAATAAAAAAAACCATAAAACGGTAAAACCGTGGCTTGTACGCCATTTTATGGTGTAAAGGGAAAATATATTCATCATCAACGCCCAACAAACCAACAAACTTTTACGGTGCACCGGCGCCAATGGTCACGGCATACCGATTTGTGGCGGCTTTTGTCTGGTGAATGAATATCATAGTAGGTGGTGAATTCTGCCTGGTGCAATGAAAAGCGTATCGTATCGTATGACAGAGTACATCAAACCCTACCTTCCGTTCTGCACCCCACATTATACCACCCGGGTGGTGATTTTTCTATAATTCCAATCAACCACCCGATTTATCACCCGGGGTACGTTTGTATACCCCACCCCCACAGTATACTACCCCGGGTGAAAAAATCCAAACGCCAAAATATTATCACCTGGGGTTGGTATATACTCTTGTCATACCAGGTATACGGTATTGCCATGCAAGGCAGGCAGGGCGGCCTTGCTTACCTGCGGGGACTGGCAAATATTGAACCGGTCGAAATCGATGTTCATCTGGTAGGCAATACGGTCAGGCAAATCGTACTGGTTGGTCGGGTCGCGCATGACCAACTGGTGGATCTTGCCATGGCTCGCGTGGATGAACAGATCCTCCGCCTCACACTATTCTAGTATCGGAAAGGATCATCCGATTTATCACCCGGGCACGTTGTATACCACACTTCCACAGCATACCATCCCGGGTAATAAAAATCGGAAACCCAAAACAGTATCAACGGGGGTGCATTATGCTCTGTCATAGACAGCACTGCCACGCAAGGCAGGGAGGCCTTTCTTACCTGGGGGTTCTCGCCAATACTGAGCCGTTCGAAGTCGATGTTCATCTGGTAAGCGATGTGGTCAGGAAGATTGTACTGGTTGGTCGGATCGCGCATGGCCAGTTGGTGAACCTTCCCATGGTTGACCCGGAGGGACAGACCAACCGCTCTGATTTGCATCGAGGTGTGCTCCGACTGGTATTCGAAGAGGGTGCCGTCCTCCATGCCACTCCGCACGTACGCCCGGCACTCGGCAGGGTTGGTTTTGTGTTCGTCGGACAAGATCCACAGACTGGTCGGCGCCAAGTCTAGACGGCGTATCTCGGAGGTGACGAGGGTATTAGCTTGAGTAGCTGCTGCTTTCTTCTGCCAGTACTTTTCGAACCCGAAGGGTCGGCATTCACCGGGAATGTTTGCGGCCCCAAAAAACACGCGTCCGCCGAGGGAAACCTGTATGTGATGTCATATGAAAATAACGGTGGCGGGAGCACGCGAAGGGGGTTTTCCCCACACAATGGACAGGAACATTACGGCATTCGTCTATGACGATAGAAATACCATGACCAAGGAGACCAACGCTGCAGTAGGGAGGTCATGTTTGGGGACTAGTTTTTCAGCAACTGAGAACCATTCACGCGAGTGGCTACCTATCTGCATTTCGTTTTCGCGCTATTTATCGCCATTGAAACGTTGGTTACGCTGCAGCACCAAAATGTGTTTTAATTCTATTTTGGAGTGAGGTACTGAACCATGGGCGCGAGTGGCCTAACCTCGGTAGATAACATGATATTATGGCATCCCCCCTAGGGCAGCCTTGGACAGGCGGAGGACTCCCGGCCGTCTAATGCGGCCCTAGGTACCGAGCACGCAACGCTGGATTGGTGCAACACCAACAGAGTGCGATGAAACCATGAAACCGAGTTGAACACACACAGCCAACCCAAGGGAACAAAAAAAACACATGCACATACACCGATGCACAGTAATTCTTGCTATGCACGAACATGCGTGGTGCATGAATACTCGAAACGGTTGCATGCGCAAAGACGCAACACCACAGACAGACGCGCAAGCTCTTTGAGGCACAGACAGCCTGTTCCTGTGGCCAATGCGCGTGCTACAACAGTACATACGATAGAGGTGAACCTGAAGGTTCCAACGCTTCTCGCTTGGAGCTCTGTATCTCACCCAGTAAAGGGCTTTGAGAAAACACGAAAGTGCAAACCGACGGACAATCCCATGGCCACGGCATTGAACGAAAACTGTCGTACAGCACAGATTGCAATCCACGGTGTATGGCGGTTCCTCCGTTGGGGAGCCCCGTCAGTCGGAAATAAATTGGATAAAAAGAGGTACAGTACCCCTACCGTAGCAAGCGTCATGCACACGCCTCACACACGGCAGACACGCACCTCCCCTGGCGTGACCATCTTTACGCCATTCAACTCCACCGTCAACGCTCCGTCTGCCAGACACGCCTCCCCCGCATCCGGGCACTCCGACTGCATCTCCAAAGGGCGATCAACCGTCATCACCACCGTGCGAACTTCCCCATTGTCATCCACCACCGATATCCCCAGGCCTGTAATGTAGGTGATTTCCTCCACCTCAGGGATGGGCGCGGTCACGCGCATGTTCACAAAGAAAGAGTCATCATGCAAAATGGCGTACCAAGCGCCGTCTTTCCCGGAAAAATCGAATTTCTGACCCTGAAGGCCCCGCATGTGCGGGTCTCCATCGCAGTCCACAATGCCCTCACAGAGCATAGTTGTGCCATCTGCCGCCGCGTCACAGGCTTCCTCTACGAGCATCGCACACGTAGCCGCGGCAATGCCACCAAACGCAGCCAATAGTGCACACGCCATCCCCCCCCCCGATCAGACAGATGACGCCCACAACAGTCTCGCAGATTGACAGTGCAGCCGGTGTAAGCTGTCTCGTGTTATGCTCGATGACTTTAGTAAGGCTCGCCGTTTCTACTGTAGTTATTGACAGAGCAGTATCAGTATGGTGTCTCGTGCTACTACGCCCGACGCCTTTCAGGTTCGGCGTGCTACGCTCGATGCCTTCTAAGTTCGACGTGCTACGTTCGACGCCTTTAATGTGTCTCGCGCTACCATGCCCTGTGCCTTTAATAAGGTTCGGCTTTTCCACGGCAGTTAACCCGCCTTCCAAATCAACTTGAATACGCCTTGAGAAGGCCTCCGATTCAAGCTGGAAACCCCTCGAAGAGCCCTCCAATGCAGTTTGGAGACGCCTTGAGGGGGTATCGGGAATGGGGTATAGCGTTTCCCCGGCTGAATAAATGAAGGCCACCTCTCCATCAGCGCCCATCTCGAAGATAACAGCGTCATGTCCCCGTTGATGTGCTGTAACCGACCTCACCGTGTACTCGCCAGAAGCATATTCGGCTTCTGTTTGTACGATGGTGTACTCCGCCAGCTCAGAGGAGAATGATATGGTGTCTGAGGATGATAGAACGATGCGGGCGCGGACGGCGTTGTATGCGGAAAGTGCGTGCAGTGATCAGAAACTGCTGGCCCAGATTAAGCGCTTGAGGATATCGCTGGGTATTATGAGGAAACTTAGTGCTTTTTCAAGGGATAGGTAAGAAGCTGGTAAGGTCATTGATTAGGCTATGCAGCTACCTCTCCATCTGCGTCCAACTCAAAGAGGACAGCGTCGTGGCCCCAATGCTGTGCTGTAACCGAGGTCACGGTGTACTGGCCAGAACCATATTCGGTTTCGGTTTGCACGATGGTGTAGTCGGCCATCTCAGATGAGAATGAGATTGTGTCTGAAGATGGTAGAAACAACCGGGCGTGGACGGGTTTGGGGCGTGGACGGTTTTGGGGCTTGAATGGTTTTGGGGCGGTGCAACGGTCATCCAATGTTTCTTCCGGGGTAACTACAGTACTCTCTCCGACGAGGTGCCGCATTGAATACAGGCGAATAAACGCGGGGCTAGTAGCCCTGGGTGAAAGTCTCCGGCTGATCCCAGCAGAGAAGCCTCACTGATCCCAAACTATATATGAAATTAAGTGACAACGCAATGTCGCAGATAATGGGTGCTGCGACCAGAAACCTACTGTAGTATTTAAGCCCCCACATATGGCGCTTGTCAAGGAAAATATACTGGGTTTATGTCGTAAATGTAGGAAATTCAGTAAGGTTGCCTATGCTGAGTCTCTACTTGTACGAGGGTGTACTGGGCCATCTCAGACGAGAATGAGATTGGGTCTGGGGGTGTTAGAGAACGTTGCGAGCGTGGCCGGCGTTGCGTGCAGAAAATATGTGCAGCGATCAGAAACTGCAGTGAGAAACAAAATATCATATACCGGTAGCAGTCTGAAACTTCTCTGCCCGCGCCGTACAGATAATGCGTTCAGCGATAATAAACTACTGTGAGGTTTACGGCCCAGATAAAGGGCTGGAGGAAGAGATAGCGTTTTTATTGGGTATATGTAGGAAATCGGTAGGGTTATCCGTGCTCAGTCTCGGTTGGTACGATGGTGTGCAGCGACATTTCCGATGATAACGAGATTGAGTCCGAGGACGCGGCTGCGGGCGGTGTTGCGTGCAGAAAATTTAACGTGCAGCAATCAGAACCTACTGTGAGGTGGTTTAAGGCCCGATTTGGCGCTTGAGGAAAACATCGTGTTTTAATGAGGTACAGGTGATAAGTCGATAGACTTTTGATCAATACAGCATTCAACTTGTTCGTCAGTACTGTAATTCGCAAGCACCGCGGAAAGTACGGCATACTATCGGCCATAACGGATATTTTTGTGCTTGATTGTTTTTTGGCTAATTCTGAGGGAACACGAATACAAATCCCTGTTTTATATAATACAGAAAACGTCTGTCTGTCTGTCTGTCTGCGATCATGGTCTCGTCACTCAGAGCGTTCCAGCCCCGTCTTGCGGTATGGGTAGGGAGGGTGGGTGGCACAACCAGCAGAACACCGGGTCTCGTGCCGCGTCGAGCCGTGGCCGTGGCGTGCTGAGCACTCCCGACAATCCCGAGGCCGTCCGGACAGCTATCAAGCCAGCCTTGCTGCTAAAGTACAATTTTGAATAACGATTCTGGCCGCTGATTAGCCGATCAAATACCTGCCAGACGCCGCTGGCTCTTTTCTAGAAGGTTGGTCAGGAATATTACAGATGTACAGCCAACGAGATTCCGCCGCAGGCGGGGAGGATAGGGTTCCATGCCCAGTTCAGGAATACCTCCATATCTCTAGAATTCCGACCAACCGGGGACTAAAACGGCGAATTCACGGATCGACACCGCCTCGCACGGTGTGGAAACCCCGATCCCGTCCACTGATCGCTAATAGGCTGTGGCTCGTGGAGCCAGCGTCGCCCGGGGAGGATAAGGTCTCAACCCCGGATACGAAAGCCTTCCTAACATCTACAACTGCAACAACCCGGGGATGAAAACAATAGGTCACCGGGTCGATACCGCCCCGCATGGTGTGGAAACCTCACCGCCATCAGCTGATCGCTGATTGGCTGGGGCTCATAGAGCCAGCGCGCGGGGAGAGTTGCCCCTCGGACCAACGTCGAGGTCCCTCCGCACCCGAGGAGTATAACATCCCATCCCCGGACCAGAAATCCTTCCATATATTTACAACTCCAACATCCCGGGGACGAAAACGGTGATTCCCCACGTCAATACCGCCCCGCACGGTGTGGAAACCCCACCCCCATCTATTGATCGCTGATTGGCAGGGGCTCATAGAGTCAGCGCGCGACGAGAGTTGTCCCTCGGGACAACGTCGAGGTCCTGCCGCACCCGGGGAAGATAATATCCCATCCCCGGATTAGAAATCATTCCATGTATTTACAATTCCAACAACCTGGGGACCAAAACGGTGATCTCCCGGTTCGATACCGCCCCGCACGGTGTGGAAACCACCCCCCCATCCACTGATCGCTGAGTGGCTGGGGCTCATAGAGTCAGCGCTCAGGGAGAGTTGCCCTCGGGCCAACGTCGAGGTCCCGCCGCACCCGGGGAGGATAAGATGCCATCTCCGGATCAGAAATCCTTCCATACATCTTCAACTCCAACAACCCGAGCACCAAAACAGCGATCCCCCGTGTCGATACCGCCCCGCACGGTGTAGTAACCCCACCCCCATCCACTGATCGCTGATTGGCTGGGGCTCATAGAACCAGCGCGCGGGGAGAATTGCCCTCGGGTCAACGTCGAGGTCCCTCCGCACCCGAGGAGGATAAGGTCCCATCCCCAGATCAGAAATCCTTCCATTCATTTACAACTCCAACAACCTGGGGACGAAAACAGTGATCCGCCGGGTCGATACCGCCCCGCACGGTGAAGAAACCTCACCCCCATGTATTGATCGCTGATTGGCTGGGGCTCATAGAGTCAGCGCGCGGCGAGAGTTGTCTCTCGGAACAACGTCGAGGTCCCTCCGCACCCGGGGAGGATAATATCCCATCCCCGGATCAGAAATCATTCCATACATCTACAATTACAACAACCCAGGGACGAAGACGGCGATCACCCGGTTCGATACCGCCCTGCATGGTGTGGAAACCTCACCCCCATCTGCTGATTGCTGATTGGCTGGGACTCATCATGGAGCCAGCGAGCGGCGAGAGTTACCGCCCGGGCCAACGTCGAATTTCCGCCGCACCTGGAGACGATAAAACGTCATCCCCGGATCAGAAATGCTTCCATACATGTACAATTCCAAAAACCCTGGACAAAAACGGTGATCCCCGTGTCGATACCGCCCCGCACGGTGTGGAAACCCCACCCCCATCCGCCGATTGGTGATTGGCAGGCGTGCGATAGACCTGCGCACTGGCGACTGCTGTGGAATATTCCTAGCTCGCGACTAATAGTAGCAGTAAGTCGTTGTTTATCCTGTAGTAGTAATAGTAGTGGTAGTAGCAGTACGATTTTTTCCCTGTGGTGGAGTACTGCTTTGCACGTGCTCTCCTGCTGCTATGCTTTTCACGGTATGTATATAAGTACGCCCTGGTACCACTCAGTGACTACGGACGGAAGTTGAAGGACCGTTTGGACTATACATTTCTACCCCAATCGTCCGTATATTTTCGTTCAGAGTGGTACCAGGTACATCACAGCACACTATTAATACGACGAGCACTACTACGCCCTACCCTTACTACCACTATGGGCAACGCAGATCTAGCGCCACGGGCGGAGCCGTGGCCGTACCGCTAGTACTATTCAAACCGGTCGTTTTTCGCCCTCAATCGGGAGTATCCACGTAATTCCTCCTCGCCGAAGTAAGCGAATGGCGTGGAACGGCGGTGTACTAGAGGCCTGGGTTGTTTGGTTGATACAACAATGAAATACATGAAGCCCACGTTTTTAGCCATGACACGCCAACCAACACAAGAACATCCGTTGATCAGTAGTAAATAGCCTGTCTAGAAACGTTTTCTTTAACATCGTCTGCGCAACGAAAGAACGCCGCGCCAAGCACCCTTTGACGGTAGTAACAGACTGCCTAGAAACGTCTAGGAAGCACATGCACATCGTCCCCCCAACGGATTATTATGATGCACGTCTCTTACCTGAACAGACAGCAGCGATGCACAGGAGAAATCAATACGCTCTTGCATCATATTTAGTCGGAAAACAACAAGAATTCACCATAAGAGCTTGCATCGCATCCTAACCTTCACCCTAACCCTGTCCCTAATCCTAGAAACTGTTATCATCCACATCGTCCCCCCCATGAAAAAATTGATGCACGTTTTAACCGAGCAGAGACCAGCGATGCACAGGAGACGTCCGCAGCAATCGTCGTTCTGGGTGCAAACAACTCCTGCATCGTCTTTGGCAGGAAAACAGCAGTAACCACCATTAGAGCTTGTATCGCACCCTAACCCTATCTCTAACCTTAACCCTAACCCTACAAAAGTTTAATACATACATTATCACCCCAACGAAAGAAATGATCCACACCCTTCACCTGAGCAGAGACCAGCGATGCACAGGAGACTACCGCAGCAATCGTCGTTCTGGGTGCAAAACGCTCCTGCATCATCTTTGGTCGGAAAACAGCAATATCCACCATTGAAGCTGGCATCGTACCCAACTCCTCAGTTGCAGATCACTACGCCTCACCCATCAACGGACTATGATAAAAACTGCAAGTGCAACCCGATGGACGTGCACGTGGTCTATCATATGGGTGTACACTGTAAAATGCAACTGGGATTTCAACGAGTTTGTGTAGGGTCTCGGTTGAGAAGCCCCGGGTTTCAGAAATACTATGGGCGAAAATTGCTATCCCAATCTTAGCACGTTTCCTTGCCTACATTTGTTTGTCGTGCACATCGTCCCCCCAACGAAGTCATTGGTGCACGTCCATCCTCACGTGAGCAGAGACCAGCGATGCACAGGAGACTACGACAGCAATCAATCGTCGTTCTGGGTGCAAAAACGCGCCTCGGTCATCTTTGATCGGACAGCAGCACGAACCACCATTGGAGCTTGTATCGTACCCGAACGTTGACCCTAACCCTGTCCCAAAACCCTAGAAGCATTCATCGTGCACGTCGTCGCGCCAACGAAAACCATGATGCGGGCATTCTGCCTTACCTGAGCAGAGACCAGCGATGCACAGGAGACTCCCGCAGCAATCATCGTTCTGGGTGCAAAACGCTGCTGGGTCATATTTTGTCGGAAAACAACAGGAACCACCGTTGGAGCTTGCATCGCATACAGCGCCAAGATCCGCAAAACAGCACTCGTCAGCACCGTAATTGGTTGAACATGGCTCGGCGGTCAGGACACACTCAGCGTGGGCGGTAGGAAGGAAGAGGGTGCCGCTGAAGATGCTGCTGGTAGCCACCCCTAGAGCGGCGACGGAAAATATGTTTTGCATTTCTGCGAAAAACGAAAACGGCGTCAAAACAGCGGAGGAAAAAATATTTAGCATGCGTTGGACAGGTAGGTGTTTGTCGGTGTGTGTTTATATGGAATCCGATGCCAATGCTTTGATCTTGAAAGCTACTTGTTCTTAGGATACACTCAGTACGGGCGGTAGGAAGGAAGATAACCCCGCTGAAGATGCTGCTGGTCACCATTCCTAGGGCGACTACGGAAAAAATGTTTTTTCTCCACGCGAAAACGAAAATGACGTCAAAGCAGCGGTGGAGAAAAATGCGTGCGATGAACAGGTAAGATATTACCGTTTTCATAAAAAAGTCCATCTGACAATGGGCAGCGTTTGTGTCAACAATCAAGAACATGACGAAAAGTAGCAGCTTAAAACCATTGGCCAGAAAATTTGGAATATTGGAAATTAAGTCTTCAGGCTGTATGCGCGCTACCAGGCATCATTTTTTCAAAATTTCTAATTGTGTTTGCATTCATTTGGAAATCAAGAAACCAAAGCGGAAATTTGGATGTTGTCGACATAATAACTCGCTTCGATAAGAATGCCCCTGCAAGTCTAACCTCCTCTAAACGTGTTGCTTGGAGCACACGGGCGATTCTTCCTGTCTACCCATCTATTCAATCGAAGGGCATCTGCTCGGTGACGAGATCAGCCCAGCCGGTGTTTTTGGAAGCGGGGGGGGTGCATTGCTTGGTGGTTGGCTTTCTGTCTCACGCATCGGACAGATCACGATCTAGATGATCTATTGTAGATTATATATCTATCACAATGGTATTTCGTGCAGGATCTGCGTAGTACAGATCCAACATAAGAAAAATGTGCTATGAATAAGCCATGCAGATCATACGGCTCCCGGCCGACAACAGAATCTAGACCATGCAGATCGTATACACACCAGATGTCTATCTGCCCTGAAAGACGCAGATCGTGAAATGGGATCTGATCTGTCCACCCCCTACATCTTAGTTGATCTAGATCTTTCGACGCAGAGATATCCCTGAGACGTATGATCTCCATGATCTAGACCTGCTTGCCGGGTGGGGTCTGTACGCCACGGCTCTTGTGCACACGTTTGCCGGGTAGGATCTGTAGGATGCGGATCTTGCGCATCGTCTCATAACGGCTATTACGGGGGAACATAGTAATCAGGACCAAATCTATTTAGAAAAAACGGTGAAATATATAGGTTTTTATGTATGTCGTGGGTCCTGGTTACTATGGTCCTCCGTAATAATATAGAATCTGGACGATCTCGATTATCTAGATCGTAATACGTCCGAGGTGTGGATCTGTCCAATGCGTGATTTTTCGTTTTGGAGTTGTGCAAGCGCCCAACAACGTGTCTGTGTTGTGTGTTGATGGGATACCTAGGCAGGGTTTCTTACAGGTGTATGCTGTACTGTGCTCTGCAGTACTGCTTCACTTCCCCGCTCCTGCACTGGCACTGCTGTACTGTCACTTGTGTTTTTTTGGCCGAGGTATTATTCCCCTCCAGAGTGACTGGAGCCCGTCCTGTGACCACATGCTTGATTATGGCGACGATGGGTGAATGTGAGAACAACAACACCGAACTAACTACTAAACCGCAGTATTGCTGGTACAGTACTGCTGAAACTGTGTTCACTATACCTGCTCCTGCAAGTAACTGCGGAGAGAAAATCAGACTGCGAACAAGCGTCCGTCCATGCCTGCTGTGTGATGCTTAACCGTAACCGTAACCCTAACCCCAGCCCAACCGTTGTTGTGATAAATCAGACAGCCCACAGAGCTCAGAAAATCTAAGCCTGTTATATGATAATTCAGTCGCAACATCTTGTCTAGGAAGTGAACGGGTGCGATCGTTGCGAAAATAATATACTATTGTACAGCGAACAGACGTAAGCTCCAAGCAAGGCTGTTATGTGAGAATTAATCCCAACCATAACCTTAACCCTATCCCAAATCACCGCGTAGCCCTTCTTCCGGCATCGGGGGGGGAGGGGGCTCTGAGCGTTTCAATACCGAACGAACGAACATTATACATCATAAGACACCTCACTTGCTATAGATAATAGGGGTAGCACGTTTTGGCCAACCCATTTCTGATCAATGATAATAGGGGTATCTCCTCAATTGAGGAGCTACTCAACATTGTCGGAATGTCATTTGCGTTTTACACTACTGTTCGTTATTTACCTAGGCCATGGGATTGTTCATCGGATTACAACAACTGCATCGTTTTCTCAGAGTCAGGTGTGACGGAGATAAAGAGCTCCCCCAAGTGAGGAACCAGGGAAAATGTGTGTGCGTCCCTGTAGTAGCAAAATGAAGGGGAGCGTCAAACGCAGTACGAGTGGAAGCCTCGGGATGTTGGATAACGGATATCGCATAGAAGCTTGGTTGACGTACACGGTGTCGCTTACGTACCGTGTCGCACCTGGGACGGGATCAACTTTGCTGTGTCCTGTCCTGTCCTGTCCTGGGGCGACGAGCGTTTAGGCTGCTGGCTAGTGCTTGCAGCTTGCTATGAGGACGAGGTAGATAGCGGCAACGGTTGGGGACAGGAGAAACGATCCACTTGGTGGTGTGAGCTGTTGTTGGATATGCATCGAAATAGCTACATTAATACTGTACTTTGAAGCCAATAGCATTCCTGGTACTCATTCTCGTATCACAATCGTGCTCGCAAACAGGAATATAGAGAGAGCGAGATAAACCCTCGGCGTCGAGCTCGACGGCTACGCTTGGACAAACAACGGCCGCTGCGGTACTAACCCAGACCCTAGTCTTAGCCCGAACTACCAGTGGCATCGCGCGGTGCAAAGGGAAACGTGACAGCAGTTGTCACACTCACTGTCGATTGCACCCACCGCCGTGACATGACACAAACGGATCCATAAGTACCCCATAAAATTATCTACACCAAAAACAATCCGTAAGAAAAAACAAGTTTGAATATTGAGCAGAAAGCCGAAAGCATCAAGTAAGTCGTCTGCGGCATGCGAGAAAGTATACAGTATAACAGTACACACCTGCATAGGGACCGACTACTGCTGCTGTGCAAGGATGCTTTTTGGCTCTGCTGTGGTCACTCACACAAGGTGCTGGGCCGGGTTGCCTGTTGGCTGGGTTTATTTGAGAATGAAGGGGTGAGTAAATCCTAGTCTAGGCAAGCGATAACGCCTGCCAGGTAGAATGAGGGGATGCGTGCCGCGTTAGGGATGCAACCATTATTTTTAGGCTCCTCACTTGAGGAGCTCTGTACAGCACCCCAAAAAGTTACTTTGGAGAAAATAAAAGTGTAACTCAATGAACATTCCGACGGCCTTTGAACACAACGAATTGCATGGCAAATCACAACTAACTGGTATCCCAACGATATTGGGTGGTTCCTCAGCCGAGGAGCCCGGTCAGCCAGGAATGATTTGGCCAAGAGTATTGTTCCCGACGTGTGCTACGATAGGCGTAGCATTTTTCGGCTTTGTTGTTTCTGAACGACGGGGCTCCTTAACCCAAAATCGTCGGAATGTCATTCTTGTTTTGCAAAATGTTTTTTTTTTGTATACCTAGGCCATAGGTTTGTTCATCAGGTTGCACTTTCATTCTACAAAAAAAACAGTTTTTGCGTGCTACTAATAGTACTAATAGTACGATAGAGGTAGCACTTCTTGTTGGCTGAAACGTTTTTGTTTCTGAACGACATGACGGGGCTCCTTAACCCAAAGTCGTCGGGAGGTCATTCTTGTTCTGCAAATATTATTTTCTTTGTTTACCTAGGCCAGGGGTTTGTTAATCGGGTTGCATTTTTGGTTTACATAAAAATTAGTTCTTGTGTGAAGTACAGAGCTACTCAAGTGAGGAGCCTTTGAAAAAAAACTGATGCACCTCTATCGCATGACGTGTCTTGGGTGAGGTTTGGAGCTCCTCAAGAGAGGAGCCCGAGAAACAAAATGGCGCACTTCTATGGTATTATTAGTAGCATGTGTCTCCTATCACAGCACGCGTATTTGACACTTGCTACACGGCACAATAACTCCATGGGGCAGACGTTATACCTTGTCAAATGTTGGTGTAGCAGCCAGTTCGTAGCGAGTTTCAGACTGGAGCATTTCATTTGTCAGATTTAACGATTCTCATTCTCGGTCCTGCAGTTGAAACAAGACTTGTCATTAGTGTAGGAAAAAAAAATGGAATTTGTGTAGGATAAGTTTTTTTCAACTGCAGGACTGGGAATGAGAAACGCCGCTAAATTCTGCGAGCATTTTTATCCAAAATATGAACAATAACGCCCCAGTCTGAAACTCTCAGTAATGGCACCGTTCGAGGAAAGAAAATCACGAAAATGTTCGATGTATTGGTCGCTGATCTGGAGCATAATCAACCTAGATCATCCTTAATTCATTGTAGATCTTAACATTGGTTGTCGCTGGGGGCATATCAACGAAAAAACTCGAGAGTGAAGGGTCTGTTAGTTAGAAGCCTTTGCCTGTTGGGCTACGTTAGTTACGTTACTACTTGAGTGATGTTAGTTCAAAGCCTCTACCTGATGGGATACCTTAGCCTGTTGTTGGGCTTCTTGATTCACGTGCCCCCTTTAGTCATGCATTTTGGAAGCTATTGTAGAAGCTTCCACCTGTTAGGCTACTTCCTGAAGTAGCCCCAGTCACGTGACTACTTCAGTCATGTATTCACAGTTAGAAACCTGTATCTGTTGGGCTACTTGAGTCTCTTGTTGGACCGCTCGAGTCAAGGGACCACTTCGGTCATCTTATTAGAAGCCTCTACGTGTTGGGTTACTTCCGTCTCTTGCTGAGCTATTTCAGGCACGTGACTACAGTACTTCTCTCATGTTTGAGGCATCTGCCCGCTGGGCTGCTTCAGTATCTTGGTGAATTACTTCATTCACGTGACTGGTTCAATCATGTTAGTTAGAAGGCTCTACCTGTTGGGCAACTTCAGTCATTCACCGGAGTACTTGAATCACGTGACTGAAGTAGCCCAACAGGTAGAGGATTCTAACTAGCAGAACATGTATAGTTTGGGGATCGAAGCACCCAATCTTGTCAGCATTGATCTCCGGGACACTCCCCTTGCCACGTACTCCTGGCGCTAACAGGCGATATCACTTCTCTTTTCCACAACCTACGTATTAACGTGAACCAGCATTGCTGACGAGATTCGACCTCCAGCACATAATTTATGTTAGCTAGAAGCCTCTACCCGTTGGGCTACTTGGGTCATGTCAAGTAAAAGCCTCTACCTGTTGGGCTACTTCAGTCTGTTGTTGGGTTATTTCAGTCACATGACCACTCCAGTCATGTTAGTTAGAAGCTTTTACCTGTTGGGCTACTTCATGTTCTTGCTGCGCTACTAGAGTGCGCTAGGGGACCGCCGCGCGAGGGGATCGCCAATGTATAGTGCGCTAGGGGACCGCCGCGCTAGGAGATCGCCAATGGGTAGTGCGCTAGGGGACCGTGGCGATAGGGGATCGCCAGTAGTATTTGGGCATCAAGACTACATCTATCTGCACAAAATATTTCTTCTTAAAAAATCTACACGAAAATATCCGCTTCCAAGGGGCCATCTGTACGAAAACACACAGAGGTTTCTTTACATATCTGTACGAAACCATGCATATCTATTCAAATCATTACGAAAACATGCACATCGCGAGGACGTTTATTCGAGAATCATCCAAACATTTAGAAAAAATTACGAAAACGTGCCAGATTCAAACCAAAACTACATCTGTAGTACAGCTTTCAACATCGCTATTCAAATCTCCACGAAAACATATTTTTCCACGAGGCCATCTGAACGAAAATACTAAAACATCGCAAATTTGTACGAACACAGACAACTCTATACAAATCTATGCGAAAATATTGACATCGCGAGAATATTGTATTCGAAAACATCCAAATGTTTACAAAAAAAACTACACGAAAACACACAAATCAAGATGACATCTGTACGGAATATTCAACTCCATTCAAGTATATACGAAGATGTACATGTCAAGACTACATCTGCACCAAAACACATACATATCTACAAATCTGTACGAAAATATGCAATTATATACGTACAAATCTATACGAAAACATGCATATCGCGAGGTTATTAATTCGAGAACATTTCAGGCGACATTTCGCATTGGCGGTCCCCCACCTCAGCGGTCCCGATGCCCAAATTACGTTGGCGGTCCCCTAGCGCAAATTCCGTTGGCGTTCCCCTAGCGCGGTGGTCCCTTAGCGCAGAGTCCGTTGGCGGTCCTCTCGCGCGGCGGTCCTCTAGCGCACTACACTACTTCAGTTAGACTGAAGTAACCCAACAGGTAGTTCCTTCTCAAGAATGGCGAAAACAACGAACAATACCAAATCGACAAAAAAAAAAAAAAACCGACTTCAAGTGAGAGGGGTCCTTCTATACATCTGCAGTGAAGGAGATGATGTTACACCTCTTTGCCACAGCATCCATCGCCTCCGTTTGGATGCCGGCCCTGCAGCCATGCATGAGGAGATGGACCTTGAAAGGCATGGCTCGGGCTTCGTTCCTATTAGGGTCATGCAGGTTGAGCACATCTTCGATCTAATCATGACGAATAAACTATGCACTTTCGGGTTCGGTAAAGATCTCGCCAGCATTCACATCCGGGACACTCCCCTCGCCGCGTATTATTATGCTATTACATCTAGGAAAGCATTGGTAGTCTAGTGGATAGAGCATGTGGCCAACAAAATGTTGTGTGCAGGTTCGATTCTCACCAGCAACGCTTTATCGTCCGTGGGTTATAGATCCTAAGGAGCTAACGAACGGCTACAATGCGTTCCTGGGTGCACTACGCACAGTACAGGAAATATGCCTAAGGCTGGATTTCTTCTTTGAGAAAGGGTGCGTTCTACATTAACTTCAGAATAGTGGATCCCGAGTTTCGTGTATTCCTGCAAATTTCAGCCTGGCTTTCTTACTACCTTGTTTCTTAGTAGGCGGCGAGGGGAGTGCCCTGGAGATCAACGCTGATGAGATCATCATCGAACCCTAGAGTACATATTGTATTTTGTTAGTTAGAAGGAACGACTTTTGAGCTACTTCAGTCATGCGGCTCGAGTGGATCAACAGGTAGTTCCTTCTCACGTGACTGAAGTAGCCCAACAGGTACAGTAGAGGATTTTACCGGTAACAAACAAAATACATATTTTGGGGCTCCAAGCACCCAGTCTCGACGCGTGCTACGTTTGCCTGTTTTTTTTTCTGAACGATGGGGCTCCTTAACCCAATTTCGTAGGAATATCGTTATTTTTTAAAAAAATGTTTCGTTGTATACCTAGGCCATGGGGTTGTTTATCGGGTAGCACTTTCATTTTTTTCCCCAAATTGGTTTTTGGGAGTAGTGTAGAGCTCCTCGAGTGAGGAGCCTCTGAAAAAAATGGTGCACCTCTACCATAGCATGAGTCTTTTTTTTCAGCGTTGATCTCCGGGGCTTCACCTCGTAACGTACTACAGTACTGACCCTAACAGGCCTTCTAACTTCTCTTTTTCGCAATCCACATACATACTAGTGTGAAAAAGAGCTGTTGGCGAGATTTGGACCGCAGCACATATTTCGTATTAGAACAGCCGATTTTTCCAAATTGAGAATTGCCTCTCCGACGAGAATTAAACCTGTTTTTTAGTATTGTTGTGTTTCGAACGAGATATATGTTCCGGAGAGTCAATTTTCGTACGTACTAGGAGATGTATTCATTGGCAACAGCTATCGACGGCACAAACATCCCGATCATTTCTTTAGGTCCCGTACCATACAGGCTGTAGACCCTACTGGTATTCATTATGCGGTCTAAAAAACTGCCTAAACCCACACGATCCCCGTCATCTCCTTAGGTCTAACACCATACGTGCAGCAGCCCTATTAATTATACGATCTAAAAACTACCTACAACCCCCCCCCCC
>JAYJMJ010007703.1:0-23421 GCA_036873875.1 Laminaria ephemera | reverse complement strand
CCTCCCTAGTCGTAACTCAGATCCGGGGTCACTTAGCAGGCTCTTCTCCCCCCTCCCCACTACGGTATGCGCCTTAATTTTTATCGCGAGAATAATTCAGCACTTTCTTCCCTCGTGGATTCGCGTCGAATTGTGCATGTTGTGTGAACGGGTCCGTTGTCATCGATTTCCACAGGCCTTTTTCCACGGGATGATGCGCAGCCGAAACGCGGCAACTAGTCTAGAAATCGGGGGTAAACGAATTATGCCGAAAAGAGTTTCTTTCTGAAAAACATACAATATTAAACCTGAAGAAAAAACTGAAAAATCTATATTTATCTCATGCGCCGCTTACCACGTATCGAACACGCCAAGCACGTATATACACAAACACGAAAACCATTCGAAGAAAAACGGAACTATCTTCGTTTAATTAACGCCTTTTCTGCTCCACCAAAGCTTGCCTTGGATTATAGATGCGTAGTCTTAGACCACATTCATGAAACCCGCAACGAGTACGAGTAGTCCAAGAAACTCTGCATACGACGCTGTCAATGTTGCCTGGCCCATGTTTTATTTCAAGTAACACTTTCTTGTTGTCTCTAAAGACAGGTTGTAAAGAGGTTTGTCTGGAAACAATGTAAGCACATACAGGCGTGCCAATCAACCCAAATACGGTATCCAAAGTTTCTACCATACCTCGCGCCGGTGAAATTTTGAGGAACCGGTACAATTACGGTACGAAACAACAAAATTACGGCACCGATATAGTACAGAGCAGGTACGAAACAAACACACGATCATGCAGGTACGCGTTGACTAGAGGGTCGGCGTTCCCGATGGTCTAGTGGGTTCATCTCGAAACTCCTAAGGTCAATGTCGCGGGTTCGAGCCCCATCGAGTGCTTGCTCGTACTCATGGGGACTTTTTGTGCTAAAAATTGACTTGAGGAAAGCGCGAGAGCGTGAGTTAGCAAATATTCGATGAAAATCGACGAGCGCTGGGAATGCTGAAACCTCTGCGCGATAAAAATGAAGGCACGTACAGTACCGGGAGGGAGAAGAGACGACACCTGTGACCACGGCTTGTCTTGAAGCTGGAAAGTAAAAAAGTGAGAAAAGAAAAAAAAAGCGGTCGCCGGTTAATATTTCTCCCACACCCCCTCTGCTGGCGAGCTCACGAATATATTAATTAACTACCACAGTAATACATGGTTGCCTTTTGTTTTTATGGGGGGGGGGGTTGGGACGTTTGTTTTGATATTTCGGAGCGCTGTGTGGTGCATTTTTACCACGCTACAGCCCCGCCTGCTGGCGAGTCTGCGTAACTTCTTACAGTACGTAGCTGGTATTATCTTCCTGCTTCCGTTCCTTTTCGTTCGATTTTCTTTCTATCTTCCTTGATCTTCCTTGATACCAGTAATTTTCTTACTCCTCGGATTCGTACGGTATTTGGTTTTCCTTGGTGGCATGCGGTGTAGTAGTCGGTTTCAGTTGCGTGTCTCGAAACGTATGTACCAGTAAGGGCCTGATACGTACGTATGCTCACTTCTATGTATTTTTAGCGGATGTACGACTTGCTTCAGCTACGTGCGTATAATATATACGTGTACTATACTGTACCACTATTGGTTTGTTTATTTTTCGTGGGATATTCTTCCACTCCTGAGTGACTGCAGCCTGTCCTGTGCCCACGGACTTGATTATTAGAGTTAATGTGAGAACAACAGGTTGGAGCGCTGGACGGAAGTACTTTGTTGGGCAGAGCGAAACGTTAGGTGTCTGGTCCGGTGACGCATTCGCCAAACAAATATAGGGGTATACGTACGCACCTGAGGGATATCGCTGCGATGACGGCTCGTTGTGATTTCAAACGTTCGAACTAGGGAACGACGGAAGTACACGTCATGCAGAAATCGAAATTCAAGCCATTTCTGTGTCCTTTGTAAACAACACATCGGTACTTTCCATATGCCGGACGCCCCCGTGGTCAAGTGATTACCCACGAAGACTACTAGGGTTGGAGTCGGGGGTTCGAATCTCGGTATGGAGATTTTTATTTAAAAGACACCAACTGCCGAGAACGCTTCATAGCGTGGGTAAGCAAAATTTGACGCGAGTCGACGAGGGAAGAAAGTGCTGAATTCTTCACGCGATAAAAATTAACGCGCGTACCTGCTAAGTGGGGAGGGGGGAGCCTGCTAAGTGACCGCGGATCTGAGTTATGACTGGGGAGGGAGAAGGAGAAAGAAAAAGTGCGACGACAATAGATGGGATGTGCAAAAAAAAAATAGAATGTATTTGTTGGGCATTGCGCTTTTCTAATTGGTATGCCACCATCAACTGGTGTAAACCACCCCGTATGGAGCTCCGGACCAGACAAGAGTAGAACGTCGCGACCAAACATCTGAGAAGAACATCCCGATCATTTTGTCAGCTCGGTTATGTACGGAGGGACAAAAGGCAGTCACGGTTGAGTGGCTGATGTCATCCTCTGGAGCACAATGTCTGGCCGGGGAGGCTGGGAAAAGGTTGGAGATGTTCTGCGGTAACTATTGCCAGTTTTTTCGCATACTGTAAATAGCTGTAGCCGAGATAAACGCCCGATACACATCGATGATTTTAATGGGTCTGTTGGAGCGCATTTTGCTTCGTGATCAGATAATGAATTCAGACTTCATGCGTATAAGCATCCCACTGTCCGGGGTTCAAGCACGTCGGTAGACTACGTACATGTAAGTTAAGTACACGAGTATCGATAATTTTTCTAAGTGAGATTTCATATATTAGAAATCGTGTGTCTAACAGTTGTCGGATTTCTTATTTCCCCGTACGGTTTAAGACATGTTTCTTATGGGGTTGTTTATTTTGAGAATGCTAGTATCGTATTAGTAGTCTAACACCACGGTCTGGAAGACTACCTGACTCACTTTACACATCATGTGGGCAAGCCGTGTTTGTTCGATAGATGGGACAGGCATCTATATATATGTCGAACACGCACAAGCTGTAGGTACAAGGTGGCGTCAAATGACGAACGTACCTGCTTCTGTCTCTTCGTCTTGGAGTTACAGTCTGCGCCACCTTCCACAGGGGACTGGTTCTAAAAAACAGTTTGGGCGCACGTCCTGAAGATTTTCGTTGACAAAATTGTGTCCTCTCCCTTTTAAGTTTTGGGGGTGCTTGTCTTACTTGTTGTCTGCTCGGGCCGCGTTTTCGTAACTGGAGGATCGCCATATACACTGCTTTCCAAATTGGCTACGCAAGCTTTTTCTGTGACAGAGCCAAAGGCAGGCAAATTTGAAAGGAAGAGACGCTGCTGCTGTGTTCTCCTCTTTAGCGGCATCAATGGTTTTAAATAAATAGTAGATTAGGTCCCTCATCTACAGCAGTGTTTTAAACCCGGAACAGATTTACCTCCCAGATTAGGTGTTGTGTGGCGTGCAGCCCCTTGCACGAATCCGAGACACGACCTATCGTCAGTACAGATCATGAACAATAAGCAGTAGCTAGGGACCGACACGACTTACATTTACACCACCCCGACGGCCGCGAGTACCAACCCGAACGATAGTCCTGAGCTGTGAGCTGCATCCAGCGAAGACAATTTTAGGATGCCAGGCCTGCCTGTACACAGAGTGGTTGCTTGAGTCGTATACCTGTACTATTTATATTTTCACTGGTTGTATCTGGTTCGATACGAACCATGCACGTCTCAGTACGAGTCAATGCTCGCTCCACCCCCCCTGCTGGCGAGTCTACGTAACTTCTTGCGTAGTACGTATTGTCGTTCTGCTCCGGTTTCTATTTCTCTCGTTTTTCGTTCTGTCTTCCTGTATACTACCCTGGTATCTTTTTCTCCTCGGATTTGTGTATTATTTGGTTTCATTGGTGGCATGCGGTGTATCGGACTCAGTTGCGAATCTTAAAACGTACCTGGTATGTACTAGTATGGGCCTGATACGTACGTACGCTGGTTTCGGATTTCATTTTAATATATTTTTATAAAAAATTAATATGTTTTGAAGCGGATGAAGCACTTGCTTCAGCTATAAGGTACAGCAGTATGATATATACGCGTACCAATTTTGGTTTGTTTTGTTTTTTTCCAGGGATATTGGTCCACTCCAGAATGACTGGAGCCTGTCCTGTGACCACCTGATTTGATTATGAGAGTTAATGTGAGAACAACAACAACAACAATGAGACGTACTCGAGCAATCTCTTCTCGTACCTTGATCGTGATCCACGAGTGCTCCACTCTGATCGAAGGGGAAGGAGCTTTCAGCTTCGCATCTCTCGATCCCACGATGGTTATCGGGTCTCCTTCCTTCCCGTCAACGGTTGTCTTTAATCGGTCGTACAGCGTGGTGTAGGTGCCGTCCCCGAGTGAGATATGGTCGCCCGCCTCCGCTAGGGCTAGCGCTTCCATGAGGTTGTACACCTCTCCCTCGTCGCTTGAGGATAGTTTGTCGTCGGGTAATACGTGGTAGGTGGCCGCATTGGCTTGGAATGAGAGGACCGTTACAGCCGATAGGAGTGCCTCTAAAACAATTGTTGCCCTCATAGTCGACACGTCCTCTAGCTCCCAGCTCCTGACGTCGTAAAAGCAGTACACGAAGAGAATGATATCGTAGAGCAAGTCCGCGGCAGTGAAAGATAAGGAGAGAGCGAGCGGTTGTGGAGGTAGGGACAAGATCCGTACGAGAGTGCGCTTAGCGGATTGTGCGAATCAACTCAGAGTTATGGACGGTGTTCCCTGGATCAAACAAGAAAAAAATGTGTTTCTTCGTTTTCTACTATAGATCTTTGGCCTTCTGATATTTCCGGCGTGAAAAAGCAAGAAGGGCAAAAGACGATTTCGTAATCTTCTACCACATGAACCACGCCCACATGAACAACTCGGGACGTGGTAAGGTTAAACAATAGATGCTGTTTTTCATGACGGACTCCTGTGCAAGGAGTCGTACGACACGAGCGTAGCATGAACTGTCATTCGTTAGCTGCAGGCTCACGGTACGATAATTGCGCATTTTTCACTAGTTTTATCGCTGTTGATGTGGGTCCCAAACATATCAATACCAAAAAAAATATCGGATACACGTTACACGGCTGGGAATGGGCCTCAGACACCCAAAGCCGCGTTTCTTCGGGGGTTGGCAGAAAGACTCACCACAGCGGACCCTTATAGGAACAACCGGGCGGGAAGCCACGAGGGTGGGAAAGTTCAATATGGCTGCCTTTCCGGTTTGCTTGTGGCGAGGATGTTCCGCGACGACAGTGGGCGGGATGTGGGAAGCCGGGAGCGGGTGGCAGTGGGAGAGGTCTGTGGGTGTGGGGGTGTGTGCCTACAATCTGCAATAATAAGCCGGATGGCTGTTCCATTTCTGATGCTGGCTCGGTTGGTGACGTTGTGGCATGGTTGACCAGAAACACGAGTCGATTTTTCATTTGGTATGTCATGTACGTGGCTCCTATTACTACGTTCCAGGGGCGTATTTCGCCAGCTACTAGTAGTTTCATGCTATTGCCAGGATTGATCATATAAAAAGACGATCCGATTCTTTGTTTACGTTTGTACTAGGTAACTACGTGCGTATTTCGCTGGCTGTCTGCTGTTTCGAGGCCACTGCCGCTCCAAACTCTATGCGCCTGTCAGACTAATTCGAAGTTTCGTTTCGATTCTCATTTGCGGGTAGGTGCGGGTAGTCGACTCCAACTTATATTTCCAGTTTTCGTTTCGACATTCTTGTGCTGGTGGTCTGCGTGTTGGCTTGATAGTGGGGTTTCGCAAGACAGCTGTGGCGAGGTCGTGCGTTCCCCGGAAGAGTCGCAAAAATAACCAGAGCAGGACTGAACAACAGATTATTCGGAAAACAAGCGTATTTCCGTAGAGGGATGCATACTGTACGTGATCTTCCTGAAGCATCTTGCTTTTTCGTTGTCTTGCTCCTCAGCCGATCACTAACGCTGATGATTTCTTCTGGCACTGCTTCTTGCTTACTTCCGTGACTAGTTGCCTAAGAGTGGCAACAACATCAGTCACAGAAGTTAACAAAAGCAGTGACAAAAACAATGATGTCTGCACGTTTATTTCCAAACAAGGAAGGAGAAAGTTTGTGCTCTGAATGGGATAAAACCGACGATGATGTGTACAGACATCGTATGAATGTCGACGACACAGCGGTGTACACGATGGGTGGATTTGGTCGTCTGGAGAGGTCTAAGAGCTATACGCTGGATCTTTGAACTTGAGCCAAACATATGTATATTTTGAAAATGGTATCAATAGGTCACACCTGACACCTGTCATATTTTCAGTCCCTTTGCAGGTTTGCCCCCCCCATACCCTTCCCGAATGGTATACTACCCTAAATGCGCCAGAGGATCTAGCAGAAGTGATATATTAGGTCACCGAATACTAACCTTCTCTCTCCGGTTCGGCCCGTTCGTGCTATGCGGGCCCTGCTGTGTTCGTCGCAACCATCTTACATCACACATCGAGGCGCTCTGTGAGAAGATTTCGAAACAGCGGTGTATGGCCCGCTCTCGTACACAAAAGCTGGCGTATTCTAACCATTTGAACTTCATTATTTCTAACATGCTCGCACGGTGCTCCTGTACCTTACCGTGTACTAGAATGGTCTGTAACGTAGTGATAGTTTCAGTATTAATATCGATACTAAATGTTCTTTATGTTCGAGTCGAGAGGGGTATATCGTAGCACTGCTGTTTTTCTGTACCACACGTGAGCTTAGGAGTTGTTGTTGTACCCAGATACTGCCGTTCTTGTTCGAGTCGATCGTGACCTGACGGAGAAACAGACTATAAAAAAAATGGCAATGCTCCGATTGGACTCGTCGTATCGGCGGCCCATACCGCAGCCGCCGTACCGTCTGGTCGAAGACAGAAAACATTGTGTGCTTGCAATTATATTTTCAGTATAAATGTTTGTGTAAAATACTTGGTGAAAATTCAATGTCAGTTCCAGGTCAATTCGACATCGGCTATTAATAGGACGCCTTTTGCGATTGGCTGTTATTTGTCAAAGCTCCATATCATCACTGCTGCTGAACTGCTAAACTTGCAATGTATGATATCTGTTTCCTCCAATTATGCGGCCGGCCACAAAACTTGCATCTCGCTAGGACGATGAATCGGCGCGGACACAGGGTGTGCTAGACGTCGAAAGGATGAAAGAACCGGAACGGTCTAATGTGAAGAACACACACATATATACAATACACACCACATAACGCACACACCACAAGGCCCACGTCGGAATCTCCGACATCGCACATGCTTTTAAAGTTCATATCGGCAGTTGCTGTATACATACATCACGCAACATCCTTTTAAGACAAGAGCAAGCACGGCACGGGGGTTGCCGCAGAAGACGTTGGGTTTTGTGGGGACCACTATTTTTCCGAAACGGGACATACAGAGGCGGCAGTTGCAATCATATTACTAGTGATACAAATATATAGGCGCGTACCGTAGTGGGGAGGGGGGAGAAGAGCCCACTAAATGGCCCCGGACCTGAGATACGAGTAGGGAGGGAGAAGGACAAAGAAAACGTGCGAAGAAAATAGATGGGGTGAGCTAAAAAAAATAAAAGTGAGGCGAGGCCGCGCGCTAAGCGAGGGGCAGTTTGGCCGTAAAGCCTCTTCAGTGCGTGGTGCGTACAGGTTTCAAATCTTACAAAAAAAATACTCAATCGCGAGTGTGTCTACCGTATACACGTACCGTATGTTTGATGCGATACCAAAGCAGCACACAGATTGCAGGGATGACGTTCGACGAAATACTCGGTGTCAGCTGATGAGGAGGTGTATCTTTCAAACACATTAATCCAAACGTGTCGATTTGTTCAAAGTCCGTTTGCTCGGTTTCCTGTCGGTGTCTCGTCGGTTTAAACCATCACCAAATTGCGTCACAGGTAGGCAGTCGATTCCCTTCAACCCGGCATCTACAGAAGAAGCGGGCGAGCTCGCGCTATAATAACTCTAACTGGCCGCAGTCGCCGCGCTGCGCTGGTTATGGTGGCCTTCCTTTCCTGTCTAAATTGTTTTTTAAATATTCAGAGTATCAGCCATTTCGCTGGTTAGGTGTTTGTCCAGGATTACATTCACGGTAGGTAGTACGAGCATGGTATGATGATACTCCTCTAGGTTTTTCTCAGTGGGACCCATGACCCACTGCCCAAAAGTCAGCGGTCTGCCTCAGCTACAGTCCACAACAGTAGGCTAAGGTGGCAGGCTAGAGACGGCAGGGGGTAACAGGTGGCAATCGACACCATAATAAACTAAATCAACCGTTTCGTATGGATGTTGGTCCAGGATTTATTTCCAATTCTAGTTGTTGCATATTTCGCACTTCCTTCTCTGTAGACCTCACAGTGCCTGCGCCAGCAGCCAGCTTGAGCGGCGACCTAGGATAGCTGTTAACAACTTCGTGTACCGAGGAATTGTGCAGACGGATTCACCATATGCAGCATGGCTTGACTGCCTGTGCCTGCACTTGAGAATGTGAAACATCCGTTTCAATTCCTTTGCAGCGTCGCAACAACACCAACTAATTGTAGAGGTCTCAAGTGACGGGACTTCAACACCTAGACAGACGCTTTTGGGCCAGACGACCTATTGACAGACAGCGTTGACGGAAGAAAACCGGCGACACGAGATAATGTTCTCAATTTTTATTAATGTATTTTGATCAGATTGAGGAACTCAATATTGGGGTTTCGACCCATGTGAATGAAGGCGTTTCTGCCATGCTATAAGAGACGAACCGTCTAGGCAGATTGAAACGCCTTGACGAACAACCTTGACACACTGACTGACTGACCGCTTGACGCTTGCCCGTCTCGCGGTTTTTTTGTTATTTTTTCGTCCCTCGCTTACGACGGGGGCCGCTTTCGACGGCCGAACAATAGTTATCTATCAGACAACGGAGCAACAACTTACAACGCACAACGTATAGCCGTATTGCGTGACAGACGTGACAGACGTCCTATTTCTACCACAGGAGTCCATCGTATACGTTTAGCGGACAGGCATATGTACTATATCTAAATTGCTCAAAGTAAAGGTGCTCATTTTCTCTATTCCGTTTGTATTGTTCGGCGTGTGACACACTTCTGAACTAATACCGGACGAACAGCAGCGTGGAAGGGTTAACATCATTTCTTCTAAGTGGAACCCATACCGATAAGCGGTACGTACGGCCCAAACACAGGACGTTTGATTTGCGTGCATCTTAGAGGCTACGTACATTGCCGCTGGCTTTTCGACTGACTGCTTCGCCAAACAAAAAACTTTCAACATGATTAATGGCCAAGAGTTTGGACCAACTAGCATCCTACTGAATTTGGCTCGCCCCGTAGGAACACGACATGTGGCACTGCGATAACGTACTGTATTCGCTAACAAACGCACGATACCTCATGGTATGGTGATTTGTCGGCGTTCCGAACGGATGTATTGCGGCGCCCCCGTGCGGTTTTGCATTCCCAAGCAATAATGATGTTGTACCGACCCCCGAAACGATATTCCGGAAGTATTCCCAAACAATGTCGTTACAGCGACCCCTGAAGGGACGATTGCTCGTTAATCCCAAACTAAGATGCTGCGGAAATTAAGTACTGGTAGGCCGTTAGTCAAACAGCGCCAATTGATTGTACTCGGATACGATATCGTATGTCGTCTCTCCTGCAACAAACACAGGAGGTACGCGTTGGTTCCGAATACGGCGTTCCTGCAATCCCACGATAAGCGACCCTGGGAGACAATTTATTATGCTACAGCGGTCGGTGGTTGGGATACGCTTGCTGCCAGGCAGGTGTGACATTTCTAGAGGAGCCCCATTCGCCGATTCTCTCTGCTGCCGGTAATCATGCGCTCAATAATCGGAAGAAATCGTAAACGACATCGTCAAACACATTGTCGAACACATTGTCGAAGACTTGGTCATTACATCGTCGAAGCAATCCTTGAAGACGTCGTCGAAGACATCGTGGAAGATTTCGTCGAAGACGACGGTGTAGCAGACATCGTCGAACGGATCCCCGAAGACATTGTCGAACGTGTCGTCGAACAAATTGCCGAACCCACCGGCGACTACATTGACAAACATGGCGTCGACGACATCGTCAAAGAGATTGCCGACGACATCGTCGAAGCCGTCGCTCACGACATCGCCAAATGCGTTGTTGAGGACGTCGTTGAAAGAGTTGTCGAATACATTGTCGCAAATATTGTCGAAGATACGGTCGAAGGTATCGTGGAATCTATTGTCGAAGACATCTCTAAGACATCGTCGTAGACATTGTCAAAGGCGTCATCGAGGATTTTGCCAACGAGATAGTGAAGGGCATCGTGGAACGTATCATCCAAGATGGTGGGTAACATATGTCGTCACCCTCGGAAGAAACGAGTTGATGCAGAAGACGTGACCCGGCTAAAAGCTGCCTTCCGTTGGGCGTGGTACTCTCTGGGCGATTGCCGTCGTTTCATACGACAGATTTGATTTACCTCGATGTTGTTCGTTATATGGAAGGCGAAGACTACGGTCGAGGGAGGACGTTCATAGGCCTTATCCTCCGCCTCTCAGAAATTCTCTCGCGAGTGTTTCCCCCCTATACTTGCACGTCGTGAGTTTTGGCCTTTTTTTGGATTCGCGAAACGCACCGCCATCGAATATATGTTTCGCTCTATATTTTGACGACAAGAGGTACATATTTGTAGAGCATCAAGAGTATGTATAACACTTGTGTTTTTTACTGTACGGTAAGGCCGTTTATTTTTAATCGAAACCGACGGTGTAAGCAGGTTCGACGCCTGTGCTGTGAGATACCTGGTATGATTTCACTTTGATTTTGTTCTACCCGAACCTCTACTCAGCGCAAGCTACTGTCTGTTTTGCTACTGCAGCGCCATCAAAGTATTGGGTTATTCGCGCTTGAAAGTCAAACCCGGTAGTGAAAATGGGATCCCAACCCCGTTCCCCGCCCCTCCCCCGTACAGGGTTGGTGTCGGTTGGCAACGACGCTGTAAAACATGCCTCTCACTACGTGAGCTAGACCATCAGGGTACCGTCTTTTCTTCCTCAGTTTTAGGTTTCGCCGGTACCTGAGATGGTGGTCGAGTTGGATCATATTGTGAGGTGTGGAGAACTTAACGCCGGGCAAAGGGGATGATATATCGAAGTGTTTATATGGTAAGGCACCCACAAGGCAGGCACATAGTATCCCCTTTGCTGTCTCTGGAAGTTGCCACACCAGAAAACATATAAATTAATTCGAAGCTGTCATCCGATATGCAAGAAAGTACGCACAGGGTGCGGAAGTCCGCCTTACAAGTGGTTCAGAGTAGGATGCGGCTCACCCTTTATGCGACTGGCCGAACACCTCACAGTGCTTCGCTCTTGATGTACGCGATGTCTGCCTGGTCGGTGAAAACCCGACGTGCTCCATCCTGGCATTGTAGGAATGCGAGGGTCAATGGACATATGACTACGGCTATGCATGAAATGAGTACACCCGCCCCCCCCCCTAGCTCGGGTCGGCAGTATCCACTAGACTATATTTTCACGTGGCTACGTAGGCCCGTGGCAGCGTGCTACGATGGAGGTAGCCCTTTTAGGCTAAATCGGTTTCTGAATGACGGCGCTTCTTAACCCAAATACGTCGGAATTTCGTTAAATTTTTCGCAAGTGTTTTCGTTGTATACCTAGGCCATGGGATTGCGCATCGCACATGCATTTTCCCCCAAATCAGTTTTTGGGAGAGATGTAGAGCTCCTCAAGTGAAAGAGCCTCAGAAAAATATTGGTGCACCTCTACCGTAACATGAGCCCGTACATAGTGCGATATAATGGCAAATGTTTGAAGGGTTGCTGACTATGTAAGCTAGTGGCTAGTGCGGTATAACCCACAGTTTCATTAAGGGCTCACCATCTGTTCATGCCACCCACTGCTCCTCCTCCACGCTTCCTGCCGCTTATCGTTGATACCGCACCTCGCGGCGCAGTCGCTATTGTGCCGTCCCACAGCGCATTTGTTGTGCGAGATGGTCCTAGTATGGTGTCAGTGCCGGCTCCAACCACATGACCACGCAACGACCGGTGGTAACCTGACCCTTCCCTTACTATACGGCACAGGTCGTGCAGGTATAGGTGCTGCAAGGCAGGCGAAAGCTTGGGCTGCGTGAAGTCGGGGTTCATGTACCTGGTAGGTTGGTAGCTTCATGTCCAGGTGGATGTCTCCCCGGGGTGCTAGGACACAACTGGGCTTGGACACAACAATCTGCATGTCTCCCAGGGGGGCTTGTACACAACTCCCTGCAAACCTACTTAGAACTCCATCCAAGCCTTCGGCCCAGACTACTTAGAATTTATGCGGAACGTGTCTCACGAATGACTGGTGCTACGGTCGGGGGGGGCATCTTTAGGTTTTGTTTTTCAGCCGTCCGGAGCCACTCGGAAGAGTGACCACACTAAGTGTTTGTGGTCTTCCAGCTTTTATGTTTTTTTTTGTTTTTGCGATGTGCACTGCCTTGGGATTTATGTCACGTTCGCTGCGCCAACAAAACAAAAAAAACTGTTTAGAGATAAATAATTAGTCACTCGCCCGAGTGGCCTAAACGCGGTAGTGAAAATGGGGGTAGCGCCCCTACCGTAGGACCAGCTCCATGGCAAAACATTTTCCTTCCGCTCGGCGACGGGCTCCTTCGCAGCGATCACCGTGTGCGCCGACGCGTTTCTGACATGACGTACGTAGTGCTCGGGGTATTTGTAAGTCCCACAGTTGTGGCCCCGAGTCCCGATTGCAACGCACGAGTGGTCTCTTGTTGGTCTCCACCTGACTCGTGATATTATAGGGAGATCGCCCTTTGGCTAACACTTTCCAGGCCGACGGGGCGCTTGACCTGAGGAGCTACACAACATCGTTGGGATACCGTTTGGTTTGTACAAGATTGTTCAAGTTTGTTATTTGCGTGTAAAAGCCATGAACTGTAAATCGGATCGCATTTTTTCGTTTTGCCCCAGTCCGGTTTCGCTTGAATTTTACTGAAGTAGCACTCCTCAACCGAGTAGCCTCGATTGTTGGAGGTGCACGCCCACCGTAGCATGATTTCAGCCACCGGCAATAGTTCACTCCTTTCCCTTTTTGAGTTTTAAGCCACAACGGTAGTCATGACGCAAGGTAGAGGCAAGTTCAGCAAGTCGAAATCAGGGTATTTTCAGGTCGTCGGTTTCATGTTATGATATTTCTGTGGGATGCCTTGGACGATGGCTGCTGCTTGTCAAGTTCCGTGCAGCGACAAGTTCCTTCGCCGCAATTAAATTATACGCAGGCGTGTTTCACGCGTGACGTATTGGCCGGAGCCTTCGTCCGAATAGGTTCCTACGATAGAGGTAGCACTCTGTGGCCAAACTGTTCTTCCTTACGGGGCTGTTCAACTGAGGGGCTAGACCCAATGTCGACTCAGTTCCGCTTGTGTTTGCTATTTATAGTTATGGATATCTCCCTATTACATGCAATCATATTATTCAGTGGATTGCACGTTCTCGTTTAGTCTAATATCGATTTTGATCAAATGTTGAGCTCCTCAAGTGAAGAACCTAGGCTAATTTCGGTGGTACCCTTGCCGCAGCATGCATTTCCATGGTTGTGACCACGACAGCCGCCTGCAGCGCGCGAATGGTGTCTTCTTGATCGCCTTGCGCCCTTTGCCGCGGGTCCCGCTCCTCCACCGCATGTCTACCGTTAGCCGTCGACGTGGATGGACAACCCAGCAGGATACCCACCACAGGTTCCGTCACCGAGTACAATATTTAATACAGAAACTAATCAGCACTCTTTTAAAATGCAGTCTAGTGCGGTAGAAGGGTCACGCCCAGTGTGTACAGTAACTCTGATTCGGCCTGTGATAGAGAGAGATATTCAGTACATACATCTCGTACATACATACTCGCCAAACAAAACCTCTCGCTATTTCTTACATGCATCTGCTAAACTCTGCGAGCCTGTTCGATAACACCATAGCCATGCCGAACCGCTGATCTCCGAGTGAGCACCCATGGCTGGGCTCCCGAGACCAACACACCACAATGGCAACGCTGGCTTAACCGACGTTGGACCCCGAAACCGCGACTAAAACAAATCGAGATGTGCGGCCATATCGGCCGCCTCGAGTGAGCGTGCAGCAAGCCGCATGGTGAGTAATATGGCGCTGCGCAGATGTGGTACAGCCCGTTCAATTGTGGGTCGGAAAGAAAGCGAACATTCCTAAGCCAGCAGCCTCCCCGTTTAGTCGTGTAATCGAAGCTTCAAAAGCTCGTTTTTGATGGTCGAGGTTCTCCTATGAAGTCCCAGCAGGATTGTCACAATCTATCGGTGATCAACCAAGGTTTGTTCGTCGTACAATACATGCTTGAAACTTTCGTTAAGTCAGCTTCACTGTCACTTCCAGGCCAACTGTTTGTGCATTTTTTGCCGAGCTTGCTTCTCGTTTACTCGGTTATGGCTGTTTCGGCAGCGGGTGAGTGCCTTTTCATCAGTTCAGTCGCCGAATAAAATGCCCGGCAACCTCGCCTACGCGACACTACAACCGACGCCACGGCTTTCCGGCATGGACGCGTCAGAGGCGTGACGGGAGATTCGCAACGAGGCAGTCTGAGATATACGATCCCACGTTTAGTGTTTACCGTATATTAACAACATGTTATATTTGTGATAACTCAGCAACGTGCCTTGCGCGCTTAGGCCGAGGATGGCTCGCAAGCCATGATCATACTTTTTGCGGGCTGGAATGTTCTACCGCCCCGCCTTCCACAACTAGTTGGGAGGTGTGGCAACGATGGATACATTCCAACTCGTCCCTATATCGGGCCCCGACCCTTTGGCACCCGCGGGATAAAACGTGTTTGGTAGCGTCACCCCAAAACGAACAATAACTAGGCCAGCATGACCTGCTATCAGGGAACCGACGCATAGTAGGGTAAGGCGTGCATTCGTGGTTTCCGAAGCTCCTCACTCAAAGAGCTCTATACCTCTACCGAAAGCTGGCTGTGAGAACAAACGTGGATATTGCAATGTCCAAGGTATTTCAGGGGTAGCATTGTATTACGCAAATGGCATCTCAACGATACTACTGTAGGCAGTTCACCAGTTGAGGAGCCCCGCCGGTCAGACATGTTTCGGCCAAACCACGCTACCCTTATGACGGCAGGCGTCAAACTCAGTAGTCTTCGCCCACTGGTTTCACCACGGTTGACCCCGCCGAGTTTGATTCCACCCTAGGAGTACTGTACTGCGACTGTTGCGTTTTGTTGGCAGCTTGAACATTGTTTCGCTTCACGGCTGGAAACGAGTCTTTGTGACTGTGCGCGGTGTGCCACCGGATAAAATTGACGAAGCGATACAACGTAACGTACGAAGAATCCACACACATAGACGTGGCTGCCCCCTCGCTAGATGCACCGGAGTCGTGTCTCGTCTACGTTTTTTTGCCGATGTATTCAGCTATGTAGACCACCAACTCCAAGATTCTCGGCAGTCTTTCCCTCCGCAAGAACCGGTTTCTTCGTCTTCTTGGCTACAAGTTATCGCCCCGTCGCATATTTCAACCGTCGGGTCTGGAAGCGATTAGTGTGTCCGGCGGGACCTTGGCCAGCTGCGGGATGCACAACCCGCGGCGTTGTTCGCATATTAGTAACCCCCAACCACCCCCCCGTTCTTAGAAGCCACGCTGATACATACAATTTTAATGAAAAACAACAAATCGGCAGCCATTGTGCTGATGTCAATGTAAAATCCACGCTTTTCTTACAACAGAGCCCAGCCTGTGCCAACATTTCTGATCCTCACCGGTGACGCATGGTTCGATAGACGTGCACGTGACATTTCAGATGTTTCCTCATTTTGGAGGCTCTTTTCCTCCTCCTAAGACTATTTTCATCCTGCTAATCGATTTTGAGGCACTCCCATCCCTCATCGCTGCGGTAAGACTTTCGTCATTCTGGAATGCCTCCTTACGCGTTCACCTCCGGGTCAGTACCTGTGCGCTCGACGAATACTCCCGTTTCGGCAGCTTCTGACCGTCCCATTGGGTGTGTGACAAAGCACCAAATAATCTGCGCTTCAGTATGTAGAGACCTGCACTGCGTCATTCTGGTTCACGCATGTTTCGCGACGACGAGTGTTCGCGATTGAAGTACGAGCACCGTTTGGTCAACGTTATCTTTTACTGAAAAGCTCGTCAACTGTAGAACTACTGCATGTAGCCAATATCGTTCGAACGCCATTTTTGTTTGCAAAATGCTTTCTTGTTTTCGTCGGCCGTGGAATTATTGTTCATCCGGTTAAGTTTTCAACTCTTTTAAATCGACATCGGTTTGTCGGTGTGGTTTACAGCAGATATGCTCTCACGTATGTGCACCCCTACGGCAGAGTGCGTCATCATCATCATTGTACCTAGGGTAGGACGCGCGTCATCCAGGTCGCGCATGTTAGTTTGGTCCTTATGTGGCTGTTTTCCCCGATACCAGGTATCTACCTGCTATACCACGTAGTTATCTGGTATACCAGGTATTTGTCTGTTACACCAGGTATTTTTCAGGCATACCGTGGAATAAGAGAAGTGTTTGTTGGTTTTCGTCTCTATAGGTGTTGTTCGGAGACTGAATGCTCCAGGGACTTGCCTGGTATCAGTAGAATTAGTTTGGCACCAGGGACTTATCTGGTATCAGTATAATTAGTTTGGTTTCGTGTCTGGCTTTTATTCGGAAACTGATTGCTCCCGGTACTTATCTGATACCAGCAGCACGTGATTGTTTAATTTTTTGTCTCGGTTGCTATGGTTCGGAAACTGAATACTTTTCGATCTTCATTTCTCTCCCTGAATGCTTCCCCTTGTTGGGATGGACGTTAGTTAGTGACTGGTGGCTTTCGGCTTCCTAGTCATCGAGGTGTGGTATGAGCAATGGGTTGTTCTAAAAGTGACGCTACCAACCGATGTTGGTTTCAGCCTCAACCACGGAGGATACTCTTAACCACTCCTTGCTGCATCAGGAGAAGAGGTTGAAACGTTAGTGGTAAATCGCCGCATTTCGCGTCGAACCTCTATACAGGCCAGTCAGATCAGATCCCCATTTAGTTCACTATCTGTGAATTTCACGTCAGACAGATCCTTGATATGCATGATCTGCATGGCTTACAGGTCATGTTGCCGGGTGAAAGCCGGATGATCTGGATGATCTAGGACACGTTTCCTTGGTTGAATATGAGCTACACAGAGCTTTCACCTCTTACTATGGCAAGTGATATGCGGTCTAGATTCTCTACGATAGATCGTGATGTGTCCGATTTGTGAGAACTCTTGACCCTCGTCGGAATACGCGGGAACAACAACACATGGCATTATGGGCCTCGTGGGAGCTAGCAACAATTCGGATCTCGACCCGTGAACTTAGGATCCAGTCGAGGTTTAACTTATCCACAGCCTTATAGGAGCAAATGCAGTTATGCAATTAGTTGTGTGGTTTAGGCTAGATGGGCTATACCCGACCTTAGATGCACGCCGTGGATTCCCAAGGACTTTCCATGGATGCCGTAGGATCCCGTGAGAACTCCCGCGTAGACTATGGGAGTCCCGGGGGGTGTATCGTGGGACGTTCCACGGTATTTCGTGCGGGAGGTCCCAAGGAGCCAAGGAGGGGATCAGCCACGGAAATAAGCCGGGTCCTGCGATACGCAAGATAGGAAAACCAAGGAACCTACAGGATCTCATGAGAATGCCGGAGACATCTCCTAGCACCCCGAGGGCCCTCCGGGGATACCATCGGAACTCCCACGAGATGCACCAAACACAATACCAAAGAATGTCTGGCTAGTGCCGTACTCTACCTCGCCGCATTCAAGTGTAATATGCTTGTGGTATCTTGGCCCATCGTTAGTATGGTATTGTCAACGAGTATACATCATGTACCTGGTATACAGCAGGTAGGTTGTTCACGGTACCGCTGTACCGCTGATATATTTGTACAACGTGAAAGTTTCGAAGAAAGGTTCCGTTCCAGGTACGTTTGTACGGAGTGGACTACAGTACAGTACAGTACAGAACAGTAGAGTACAGCAGAGTAGAGTACAATAGAGTACAGTACAGTACAGTACAGTACAGTACCGTACAGTACAGTACAGTACAGTACAGTACAGTACAGTACAGTACAGTACAGTACAGTACAGTACAGTACACCAAACATAGGAAACAGTGTAATACGAAAGGCCTGCTGAGACGTTTAGCAAATTATGCAATCCGGACGCGGTCATATGTAAGTTAGTGCGGCACGCCCCCTTTCCTCAATGAAAAACACTGCGTGGGATAGTGCTTCTTTTCCTTTCTAAAGTAGGCGTCGTGTGCTGCTGTACATGTTGCACTCATTTTTGGACATTTTCCACACTTGGACGTTTATTTCAGAAGCTAGATCGATGATTAATGAGATCGTTATAAAAAGGTGAAGGCACGCTGGTACGGGCTAGCCCTAAGGGGAGTCACCAACCTACACCCTTAATGAGGACATACACACCCCGTAACACGCGTGATCGAAGTATCACATACGGCTTGCAACTATGACTTTCGACGATATCCTCGATCTCGCAGTGATGAAGCGTACCTGGTATCTATAATTCGTATTGTATCAGGTATTCTATAACAACCGGTGGTGGCCTCACATTCTCAGAAATCGTGATCGCACGTCGGTAGCCATGTGTTTGAGTCGACAACGAAGCAAACACGATTCACTATTCGAGGAGACGAACAGCCCCGTCCCGTAGGACGTTGGAGCGGTGCTTTCCAGTGAGCTTTAGGTGTTGATTTATCAGACATAATGAGAAACATTCAAATCCTCAAACACGACGGTAATCATTCCACCCAACAGCAATCGACCTGATCACAGGCAAGCGTACCTAGTCAGTGACTGTTGTTTTGGTTCAGCTCAATTTGTCTCCTGGCGCAGCACATCAATATATTGATCGTTGCGCTGTTGTTGCTCCGACACAATGTTCGGGTTGAAATACCTAGTTTGCATTACAGCTGCTGAAACGCGTTTTCGCGCCCAGCGTAACACAGTTTAATTGGCGCGCAAATGGGCTTTCCTCTGGCAAATCAAATTTGGCGCGAGCTTTTTTCCTCGCGAGACGATATGATTATTTTTTTTTATGGAACCCTATTTATGTACTTGGTACCTCGTATACGTCTTTGCCGTAGCAAGCGAAAACCCAACAGCTGAAGAATTGAGGTCATTCGTACAGGTGTTAAACACTTGATACATGCAACGATGAGGGTAGTACTTGTTACTCATTAAATTTTCGATCGACGGGGCTGCTAGACTGAGGAACCATACACAAGGTGGGTGTGCTTTGATATATTTCGCATTGTGCTATTAGGCCCTGGGGTTGCTATTTTCGTTGCCATATACATATTTGTTTAACTCAGTTTTTTGTATTTGATATAAAACTCCTCAAGTGATTAGGCTCGAAAACATTACGTGGACACCTAACGTAGCATGCATCACTTTGTGGAGTGGTGTTCAAGGGATTTATCACGCGTTTATTCGAAACCATTGCCTCCAGAGGGGGGTTCTGGGAGAAGATACCGTCGGCCGTCCAGGTGGAGAGAGGGCCGCCTTGCGGGGGCGCAACATGGTTGCCTTCCAATTGTGATGAGCTGTGAATGCCCTCGTCCATGAACTACTCTTAGTCATGAGTCACACTTAACCGCACTTTCCTCTTCCGTAAGTACTCCCCTCAAAGCCTCGACACAGCTTATTACACAGGTAGACAGGGAAGACGGGGAGACTCACATTTTTCTAGCAAACCACCCCCATACTGGTTTCCATTGAACCATCGAGGGACGGCGTGTGTCGGACGCATGACAATCGTCACCTAGCAGCCTCCCGATCAAAAAGAAACTCCGTTCGTGTTGAAGAGATACATTCCAATCCCACTACCATAACCCCACGTCTGGTATAGAACTCCTCATTTTCCGATGCAACATCTGTATCGTGAACGAAGGTATAACCAACATCCCCCCTGCTCGGTACACGCTCACCAGTATGCCGTTTTCCCCGTAATAATACGACCAATATTCTAAAGCAATCAGCGCATGATGTGGAAGGACATCGTATCCAAGGTTATTCATAAGGCGTCGCAATATTTCGTTGACTCCAAAACGAACAAGAACTTAGCACACTTTCACGAAGCAAAAACCAAATCCGTGAACTACAACCCAAAATATAAAGTTGAAAATGTATCTGTCAAACAAAAACAAACATATTCTGAAATGAAACACCTACTAGGCATTTTTTCCAGGCATTCCGCAAATAAAAACCATTGACAGCAGCAGCGTCATGTCCCTATTGACAGAAACATACCGAACACACTCGAAAATGCATCAACCACTACCACCATACCAGGTATGTACTATCATTTCTCGCGAAACAACCTAAACAAAGAAGTCAATAGCGGACAACACAGAATATACTCTCCTTCCCCGATATGGCACATCCAGTGTTCAACACACACGCCCCCGTCCGGACCACGTCGCCGCGCTTGTTCGTCCACCAGGTGTGAACGAACTTCGCAATGTGTGCTATTATTCGGGTATCATACGCTTGGCCAAACATTTTCTGATCAAGGGAGCTTATCAACTGAGGAAGTGTCCAATACGATTGGAATCCAATTTTTGTTGGACCATAACATTTAATATGTACCCAGGCCAGTGGATTATCAGCGTGATTCTTCTCAACGTCAGGTTGTGGGTGAAGTTATGATATTGGTAGGTGAGGATGCTCCGAAATGTAAGTATTACCCCTACCGTAGGACGCGTCTGGGGGTAACCACTTTCACGCCGCTTTGGTTACTGTGTCGCCCCGAATAAACCGACGGCCACCAGTCCTTGCGAATACATATCCAGTGCTGGCCACCAAATAGCTTAATGCTCGTATGCATGTCGTTTGGGTTACTATTTCATAGTTAAAAGCTCGTTTGTCGGACGCATAGACAAGGACGGAATCTCGCGCGATGGAGCCTGGTGGAAGACTGGTGCTACGGTAGGGGGGGGCATCTATAGCTTTTTGTTTTCAGCCATCCCGAGTCACTCGGAAGAACGACTACCCTATTTGTTTGCGGTCTTCCAGCTTTATGCTTTTTGATTGTTCGATGTGCATTACCTTGGGATTATTGTCACTTGCGCTGCGCCAACAAAATAAACAATCCTGTTTGGAGAGAAATGATGAGTAACTCGCTCGAGTGGCCTAAACGCGGTAGTGAACATGGAAGTAGCCCCCCTACCGTAGGACCAGTCGGAACCAACATATATATGTAACCTCCCGCACCGTCGTCGTGCTACGGTAGGGGTAGCACCCATTGCATATGACGTTCTATACTTGGGCAGCCCCAGACCGTACCCGACAAGGGTTAGGGTTAGGGACCTAACCCTAACACTTGAGGAAACCATTAAGCTACACCCGATACAACAATGCCACTATTAAAGACTTGTAAAATGCGCATCGGACCCAACCGTACTCTTGGGGAGATCCTCCCCTAATAATTCAGTCACGTGTGAGAACATTTTAGCAGCAAAAGTCCAACCTCTATAGTAGAATATTTTTATGACCCCGTCGGTTGTTCGCAGTCTCACTCCCCTTTCTTCATCGTTGTACATCGCCATCCTCCGCGACTGGGATAACAGTCCCGGTCTCCCTGGCGGCATGACTCGATATCTAATATAGGGAAAACTGCGACAGCGGCGGTTTGGGAGATGCTGATGATGACTTTGGCAATGGCGGCGATGGCAGCGACGTCGATGGTGGTGGCGCCGATGGTGGCGGTGGCGACAGTGGCGAACACATGCCACGATAAAGGTAACACGGCATTTTCTGAGACCCCTCACGTCAGAAGTTCCGTGGCTCACTTGAACGCTGGCGCTGAGAAGAACCTTACGGTTAAACCTGATGATCCATCCCATGGCCTACGCATATATCAGAAACAACCGCATACAGACGCGATTCCAACGACAGCAAGTAGCACCTTAGCTATGGTCCCCGCCGGTCAGAAATAGTTTGGCTCAAAGGTCCTACCCCTCTCGTACCACGTGTCGGCAGCGGCAGCGGCGTTGACGATAACTGTGGTAGTGGCTTCGATTGTATCGGTTGCGGCATTGACGGTTGTGGCGGAAGTGGTGTTTACAACGGCAGCATCAGCAGTGTCGGTGACGGTGACGGCAATGGCGGCAACGATGACGATTGCGGTGTCGTTGGCGTGTGTATCGGTGGTGAAAATAACAGTGGCAGTGGTGACGGAATCGGCAATGACAGCTGCGGTTGCGGTGAGTGTAACGATGGCGGTATTGGCGGTGTTCGCGGCAGTACGGTGAAGATGATAGCAGCATCGGCGGTGTTGATGGTGTCGGCGGTGGTGGCAATGGCGGTGGTGATGATGGCGGCGGTGACGGTAGAGAGGGAAGCTGTGGTGACAATGAAGTTTGTTGTGGTGTCGGTGGTGTCGGTGACAGCGGCCTTGGCGGCGGTTGTAACGGTGGCGGCATATATTTTGGTGGCGGAAGTGGTGGTAACAATGGTAGCAGCATCAATTATGTCGATGACGGCGGTGACGGCGGCGATGGCGGCAACGGCGACGACAATAATGGCCGCGGCGACGGTTGTGAAGGAAGCGGCTTTGACAACAACGATGGCGGTGGTGACGGTCACAGCAGCGTTGGTGATAATTGAATTTTGGCGGCATTGGCGGTGGTGGCAGTAGTGGTGGTGACGATGGTAGCAGGATTTGCGGTGTCGACGGCGGCGGCCGCGGTGGTGGCGACGGTGGCGACGACGACGGCAGTGTTGACTGTATCGAAGGCAGCAACGGTGGCATTGACGGTGACGAGGGCAGCGGTGGTGACGTTGACGGTAGCCGTGGCAGCAATTGTAATGGTGACAGTATGGGCGGTGGTGGCAGCGGTGGTGGGGACGATGACAGCAGCATTAACGGTATCGATGACGTTGACATTGGCGCCAACGTTGACACCAATGACGGAGGCGGTGACGGTGGCCTGGGCAGCGGTGGTGACATTAACGGCGACGAGGGTAACGGTGGTGGCGGTGACAGTGGTGTTGGCGTTCATTGAAACGGTGGCGGTATTGGTGGGTGGTAGCGTAAGTGGCCGTGAACATGGCGGTAGTATCAGCTGTGTCTATGACGGCGGCGGTGGTGGTGGTTCGGGCGACGACGATGTCGGCGCCGGCGACGGTGTCAAGGGCAGCGGTGGTGACATTGATAGTGGCGGTGGTGACGGTGGTGGCAGTGACAGTGGCGTGGGCGGCGATTGATAATGTGGCTGCAGCAGTGGTGACGATGACTGCAGCACTAGCGGTATCGATGG
>JAYJMJ010007414.1:0-23448 GCA_036873875.1 Laminaria ephemera | reverse complement strand
GGGGGGGGGGGGGCCTCGACGCTGCCACGCCGCCCCCCCCCCCGTCATAATTTATCAGTTGATTCCCTTTCTCCCGTTGGGCATAGGCTGCTCGATAGAGAAAAACACGCCAACAGCGGCGTTACGTGGACGGGGACGGGGAAGCAGAAATAGTGAGATGTTACTCGTACGATGTTGCTTGTATTTTTCACAACACGAAAGTATTGTGTTGTTATCTTCGTTTTTTTGTGCATATGCATGCATGTTTACCGCGGGCACGAAAACGCTGCCGACAACCGACCCCACCGTGCGCCATGATGTAGGCTCTTTGGGCAGTTTGATTCACGTATCCCAACGTGCCGCAAGCCTTCGGAATGCTATGACCAGACTACTGGTGCTTCACTCGACTACTTACTGCCGTTCGCATTTACTACGAACAGGCTATGTGGTGCTTGACTGGATATTTATAACCGCTTAATTTCAATGTGAGTGTCGTAGATCTGGACGGTAATCGACTGGTGTTTCCCTTGTTGCACAGGTGCTGAACTACCCGGTACATGCTTTCCGACACAGCCACCATGAAACATAGTGACCTCCGCCCACCCGCTGCTCCTCCGAAATGGTCACATATCAAGCACATGCTGATCAAAAATCTTTTAGTTATAGACGGCCCAAGAGCTCGAGGGATTTTCGAGCAAATCAGGGTAGCTTACAACTCCGCGCGCCGTCCCGCCACTCCGCCAATCCCCTCTTTCGAGGAGTGGGAAGGGGCATATTCTTTCTGCGATAACCCCTACGAGTACTGCAGGTGAGTTTTCCTCTGCATCAGTGCGCACAAAAATTGCGTCGAGAGGCGATGGTAGAACAACTCTCAGCGACGAGGGTAGCGGTACTTGCAGAGCTCGTGAGTCTGCTCTACGACGCCGAGATTGCAGCTTGATGAACGGTCAGAGTAGTAAATACCCCCCATTGCAACGTGCTTGGGCTTGGACCTAGCAACGATCACTAAACAATTTTACTTTTGTTTCAGTAAATTACTGTGGAAACTCCAGTTCGATTCTCGGATTGGACACCATGCCACACAATCAAGCTGGGCGCGCATTGTTCATATTGTGGAAGAAACCCCCTAGCCTTGAGGGCATGCCCTGACTTCGTAGCCTCACTCCACGAAACGCTGGTATTGAATAGATATCGATACTGTTCGAGCAGCAAATATTGTACGTGCAGCTCACATGGATGTGAAACATTATCACACGCCAACACTTGTCGAGTTCATGCATATACTACCACCTGAGTGAGCATCCATATCTGCCTGACTGTCGTACATCTGGACTCTGGCATCCCCTGGCAGGTTTTAAACACAGTAGGTACTAGCAAACGAGACAGCATGGGCGGCACATGCTTCGGTATCGGTGCACCAATTTTGTTTCTGAGGCTCCTCACTTGAGGACCTCTATACCTCACCCCAAATGTCTTGATCAATGACTAAACTGAAAGTGCTACCCGTTGACCAACACCCTTGGCATAGGTATAAAAAAAAAGATCAAATTGCAAAAACAAGAATGACGTTGCGACGATTTTGGGTTAAGGAACCCCGTCATTCAGAAATAATTTTTCCACAAAGTGCTACCTCTACCTACCGTAGCATGCGTCGGGCCAAGAGAAGAGTGCCCAGAGAGCCACGAGCGCAAGCTTCCTGCTTTAGGCAGGAAGCCATGTTTCCCCGGGGTTGATTGGTCACTGCCCCCGATTCCGTACCTGCCAAGCAAGGCTTGACAGTAAACCCCGCTTAGATCCACTGCGCTAAAACATACCAGGTACCAGGTAGGACCACCGTAACAGTTGTACACCCGTTGAAGGCCGTATTGCGTATACTGTTTAGACAGAGAACCAAACCGATCTGGTGATAGTGGAAGGCGCCACTTTCACGCTCAATCCCGTGAGAACAAGCCAAGCAACATTTTTCCCGGAACCGACGGCTTTGGTTACACGTTTTGAGTACGACTCGCAGGCCACCGACGCTTGCACCAACCGTGATATCGCAGGTTGACAGAACAACTGGTTGAATGAGAATATAGCGTTGCTTCTTCCTCCTCTTCACCCCAAGAGCAAGTCGCCGAGAGGCAAGAAAAGGAATCGCGTGACGTACCGGCACACTGCCAGGAACAGAGAGGCGCCCCTTCAGCCGCAAGCTCCCGGCAGGAGACACTGAGGGAGCCTCTGCTGTTCATACGCGACCTAGGCATACGACCGTCGATGCATCGAGATCAAACAGGGAGCCCGATGAAGTCCCTGACGAAGAATCCTTTGGGTGCACGGAAAGCATTTCGTCGGATGGGTGGCGGACTGCGCTAGCGCAACCACCAGAGCCTACGCTGGCCACGTCTCTGATATGGAAGGCTGTTTCGGAGCCGAGGGTCAACTCTGACGGTTGCGGCCTTGCGGACGCGCAAAATGATTCCAACAGTTGTACGGAATTCGAAGCCCAAGCCGCAGAGGCACTCTTGTTGTCTGACTTCGGTAAGGAGGGTACAATGATGGTAGACGGGACAGCACGTGTTCAAGGCGTCGGTGTTGGAGGTTGACTGGACGTTACCCACGCCATGTTGGATACAAATACCAATCGCCTTGGACCGGACTCGGTGTAAGGTCGGCGGCTTACTACGTGCTTTTCTTAGGGCAGGCGGTCTGCACTGCCGGCCAAATAAACCAGCGGAGATGGATCGTGCTCGTGTTGTATACCAGCAAACGGCCGAGAACCCAGCGCCTTAGCAGAGCACAGCCTTGTGGAGCGCTAACACGAGTAGATTGCCGTAGCAGTCAGACCACTGCTTTCTTATGCTGCCGAGGTACCGTCAAGGTCGCACGAGATGCCTCTTTTATCACTGAGTCCCCCGCGGAGACGGTTCGTCGCGCTTCTGGATGTGTGACCAGGCTGGCCCTTACGAAATACCGTAGTCTTGTGTTCATGTATAATATTTTTTGTGTAACGCGAACGGTATGCGATTGGCGATCGGTAATGAGCTCGGGGATACGCTTCGCTATGCAAGAGGCCTTTCCTTCAGACTGTAATGCGACTATTATTGTGTGACTATTCGACTATTACTGTGACAATCGAGAAGACCGAGAGCCATGCGCGAGGAGGCTGTTATTTTTCCTCTGAAACAAGATCCTCTTCATATACAAGCGGGGTGTTGAGTTGCTTTATTGTCTTTGTCGTTTCTGTATGTCTTGTGGATTTGTTTGCCTGTCTGTCCGGCGCGGTGCACATCATAGCGAGACCTGTAGACACCTGATTCCGACAACCTGGGATCTACAGAAGAAGCACACGGTTTGCGGCCAACTCGTGATGCTTACTTCGTCGCAATCCTTCTCGACTTGGCCGGCGATGACCTTGCTACAGTGCGTTTTTGACGCACCTGCCTCGTGATTCGTGTTTGGTTTCCCTGATACAATTAGATAAATCCATTTATTTCATGTCACTTTCGAGTATGAAGCTCCTCACAGCCTGCTGCAAGTACGAGGCAGCCCTGCCAAATTACCACTCCATCAGGTACTACTACTGCTGGTGGTGTAGACTACGAACACGACAATCATGGGGTAGAAGGTTCTAAGATTTTACCACCAAAGTCTGAGTTGCCCTGTGTTTGAAACGCATGCGTAGTACAGGCTGATTCACGTTGAAAGTGCCCAATTTCGAGCCCGGCGAATGCTGCATTCAATATCAAATCGAATGCCACATATGCTGGTATCATACTGACCGCTATGAAAAGGGGAAAAACGTGACCACCTGCTCAGATAAAAAAAAAAACAATTGGGGAAAAGTGATGCCCAGTAAACTAAACTCAAGCCCATTTTGTGCCATATTCCAAATCCAAGCCCTTTATAAGCCTTCCAGGGTAATACCATAACATTAGCCCACCCTGATGAACCGTATAACAAGCTGAAATATGGAAGATTACAGGAAACACCGTCGTTCCCACGGACTACAACATGAATCGAACATGCGGCACTTAAAAATCTTTATTTGCCACAACCCCACCGCGCAAGGCTACGAAACCTCCCCCTCGAGGAACGACAAAAACGGGGGGGGGGGAGCCTACCGGAAAAATCCTACCGGTGCAGGGCTCGGACCGTCATTTTGGCGACGGTGCCAAGTATGAAGACCTTCAGAGTTTTCTAATGACGCAGTTACGGCGTTCTCGCTCGCGTGTGCTGTGTGTTTCGTTAGAAAAGCTTTGTTGCATTATTACCCAAATCGGGCTGCGATGAACGCCTGGGGACTCGCATTTGCCGGGTCCTGAAACCCTGTCCCCTGTACGTATACGAAGTATGGCTTCTACGTAATACGCCACCCTTCTCCGTATTTCCAATCCAAGGCCTTTACAAACCTTCCAAGGCAATACTGCAGTAGTACAATGACAATTGGGCGGTTTCGCATGACGTCACGAGCACACTATCGGACGCGCTGTTACAACTGGTACTATGTAAACGGGGGATTTCGTGATAGAGAGACAGTAAATCGAGAAGATGTTCCCTGACCAAATCTTGCTGCTGATCTCTTTTAGAACCGCGAAACATTTGCACACCACTTCCAGGTAGTCTGTCCCCCGAAACGTTGGTGCAGTGGTAAACGGGTAAATCCCGCCACCCACACTCACGACGACTCCAGCTTTTGCATACAATAATTATAGCAAGTTGGGCGCAGGAGAAGGAAGACAAGGCGCCGAAGGATAAAACAGTACTGCCCCCATCCATCCATCTTGTGCCTATTGCTAGATTTGAATCCGCTGAAGGTTGCTGCAGCGAAAACACGAGCTAGACGCACTTCAAACCATACAGTGTACGTAAGAGGGTAACACGATAAGGAAATGCTCACGGCCACCGGAACGGCCTAGTAAGGTTTTTCGACGGATAGTTGCTTGCTTGCGACCTTGCAGCTACAGTACGTGATATCCGTCGCGAGAGTTTCGGGCGGCCAATGCCTGTACGAATACACTCGTGAAGGTTTATAACAGTCGTATCATTACAGTCAGCAGGAGAGATATCGTACAAGACGAATCGCACCCGCGAGCTGATCGCCGACCGGCAACCCAATAATGCCGTCAGCGCCACAAAAATTAAACTATCTATACACATGACACACAAACCAAACTATAAATTCGCACAACATGGCTTCTGCTCATTATTGCCGATCGGCAACCAAACACCGTTAGCGCCACACAAACTAGACTATACTTCAAAGTATACATAGACATAGACTACTTCCTAACGACTAGCTTGGGTATACATCACGACACGCGTGCATTCTTGATCCACAGTGGGCAATGCACAAAGCAAACCGTACGACGGCTGAGGCAATCAAAAACACGTACTTTTGGCCCTCCATGAGACTGTCCTGTATTTTGGGGGCGACCGTCTGAAAGCATGCAAGACGAACACGATCTATCTATGATAGGTGTATTGGTGTGCCTTGACTATATACTCCGAAGTGAATACCTAAACTCTAATACCTGGTAAAATATAGCATACCAGGTATGCTGTGATGGCTACGAGGAACAAGCAGCCTACCCCATATCCAGTCCGAGGCCATTGGTATTGGTATCCAACATGGCGTGGGTCACGTCCAGCCAATCTGCTACTCCGATGATTTCATCGTCCGTCCCGTGTACCATTGTCGAACGACCCATACTAAGCTCATACGACAACAACTCTGCTGCGTGGGCTCCCATTTCCGGACAACTTCGGGAATTGCTCTGGTCATCTACAAGGCGGCAAACGTCAGAGTCGACCAACGACTGCGAACCAACCTTCCGAAACTGAGACGTGGTAAGCGTCGGCTCTGGTGGTTGCGTCAGCGCAATCGACCGCCCATCCGACCACATACTTTCCAAGCATCCAATGGATTCTTCGCCAGAGACTTGCGCGGGCTCCCGGTTTGATCTCGACCCATCGATTTTCTCATGCCTAGCTTGCGCATCAAAAGCAGAGTTTGACTCAACCCCCTCTCGGGAGCCAATGGTTGAAGCCCCCCCCCCCTGTCCCTGTCCATGTGCCGGTGCGTTACGTAGCTCCTGCTCTTGCATCTCGGCGACGCGCTCTTGGGGTGGAAGGGAAGAAGAGACACCGTCGTGTTCTATACTTGCCATATTTTCCATCAACCTGCCGACCACGGTAGGTGAAAACGTGGGCGGTTTGCGAATTGCTCCCAGTATTATTGCTTGACTAATCCTCACTAGCCATAGTTTGAAGATGGCACCTTCCACTTACTTACATCGTAAATCGCATATCTAAGCCATACCACAACAGAATATGCAGCTGAACCTTATAGGTATACTTCGGAGTTTCGAACCTGCCGCCGGAAAATTTCTCGCTGAAGTGGTCGACCATGTAAGTTTTAGTTAGCTCACCCGACAAGAAGGCAATCGTTTAAAAAAAACAAAACAACCTACTGGCGGCATACAGTTGGCTTAAATGCAATCTTCGCAGATATTCGCTATTGCACCGCCTCAGCGTGTATTCGTGTACGTAAGGATACAGATAAAGCCCCACCTGCAATTGTAGTTGTCGCAATAGGCAGATACCCCTTGCCACTCGTCGAAAGGAGGGATTGCTTGAGTGCCAGGACGGAGCGCAGAGTTGTAGGCCTCCCTCATCTGTTCATAAATCCCTCGAGCTCTTGGACCGTCTATGATTGCCAGGTATCCCATGAGCATGTGCGTGATGTGTGACCTGTTTGAAGGAGTCATAGTGGGGCGAAGTGTTACGCTTCGCGTTGGTTGTATTGCGTATCAAACATTCTGAGTATGTAAGTCAAGCACCTGAAGCTCTACCAAGCTTGCGATGCGTTGAGGCATGTGCACCGAATTGCGCATAGAGCCGAACTCACTCCGTGATGAAACACGGCTTTAGCACAAACGTTTTGGTCGAGTCGACTGTCGGCAGTACGTGCATGCCTGCAATAACGACGGCTCCCTAAGCCATGTATTTATTTGGAGGATGTACGTCATTCAACTTTGTTTCATGGGCCTTCATCGCAATCCCTGAGGTCCCCATGGCCTTCCATGCCGTACTATGACACTGCCATGGGCTTTCATGGCACTGTCATGGCACACTGCTATAGTAACGCATGGCGATTCCTGAAAAGTGGCATGCTTGTGCCATGGCGATGCCATGGGAGCCCATGCTGCTTCATGGGCATTCATGGGCTTTCATGGCAGTGCCATGGGCTTTCATGACATTGTCATGGGTTTTCATGACTGCCGTGGCATACCAGGAGCATTGTCATGGCACCATCAAAATGCCATGTATGGGAGGTCGCATGGCATTGCCGTGGGACTGCCATTGCCGTGCTAAGTCACTGTCATGGGTATCCGTAACCATCCCATGGCACTGCTATTTCCGTGCTATGGCACTCCCATGGGTACCTCTAACCCTAACGTTAACCATATCCCGAATTCTTGATCTATAACTTGGAGGCCCATGAAAGTCGATGGCCGTGCATGGCTTCGTCATGGCAGTCCCACAGCAGTTCATGGAGATCAATGGCAGTTGATGACAGTACCATGGCCACGCTCCAAAGCACATAGCAGTGCCATGTGAATGCCACCGATACCCATGGCAGTGCTTAGAAGCCCCTCGAAAGCCCAAGGCTATCCACGGCGGTGCCATGGCAGTGTAATGTTGTCTCGCGGAATCATGACAGTAGTACAGCGGCCAGCGCCATGACAATTCATGGGAGTTGATGAAGAAGTACAGCCACGACAGCCCACCCCAGTGTACACTTGTGGAGTGCCATGGCGCGTGCCGTGTTAAGTGCCATGGCATTACCATGGCAGCTCCTATGGCAGTACCATGACAGACAGCAGTGCCGCAGATCAAATAATCGGGGAGCGCGTAGTATTTGGAGTATCCGTGGCATTGCCGTAGCACTGTCGCCTGCCATGGCCATGGTCCTATCATGGTGCTGTTTTCAAGGCCCATGGCACTGACATGGCACTGCGATGGCACCGCAATGAAGTTGGCGTGAAGGCCCATGGCACCTCACAAGGATATACCGCCATGGGATTAGGGCTACCGCTAGGCTTGGGATGGCCATAGCACGGCAATGGCAAACCTATGGCAGTGCCATAGGACATTTTCTTGGCAATGCTATGGCAGTCGGTGTCATCAACACCCATGGCAATGCCATGAAAGCCCATGACAATGCGCGAAAGTCCCTGAACGCTCTGCCGCGATACACCAATACCGGCGTATGCCATGCACGAACTCATCCTGTGCAGTTGTGATGCTGGGTTTGAGAGAAGAGTAGCTGATCGGCACATTGTGATAAAACAGCAGACTGACCCCGGTGACCGCAGAAGTCTCGAAAGCGACTTACAAGATCCCCCCGCGATAGCCGCGTGACGGGGATTCGGAGGATGAGAGCCCATAAGCGAGAGCCGTGGCGAGCGTGAGTCGCGGGCACAGACGCGTGGGGTCAGGCCCGATCGTGAGTTCTCAGCAAATCGTTCGAAATCGCAAACACCAAACTGCGAGAGTCATGCCTGGAGCGCGCTTTGAGCGGACAACGTGGTCAGACCGTGAAGCCTTCTTACGGCAGCAAAAGTTACCCTACACGTGAATCCATGTGTTTTATCGCCAAAACGTGGGTGCAGTTCTAAAGGGGTTGATACGTCAAAGTTAACAGGTCTGACAGCCGGACACTAACGTCTTCTAGATTTCTAAAACCCCCGTTGACACTGGGGAACAAACATCGATATATTTTTGTAGCCAGCTCTTGATGTGACCAATAAGATGGTAGGGGGGTCACGTTTAGGGATCTCATGAGTGGCCACCGTATTTGTGCGCAATTTCGAAGCTTGTGTGTGTGTTTGTTTTGTTTTTCGCGACTTACACGGCCGTCGTGGAACTGTTCGATACGCTGCGAACAAAGTATGTTTTAAGTCCCCTTTTGAGCGGCGTAAAGAGCCACTCGCGCGATTGGCTTATGCTCGGTGATGAAAATAGGGGTAGCCCCCCTTCGTTAGCCGCCGTCGTGTGTAGGTTGGGGGCAACACTAGCAAGATTTTTCTAACGCGTTTATACAATTTCAATAAGGTTTGGGACGAGCAGTGGGTATCCGTATCTATTGGCTCACCACATTGTGAAACGGCACACTCCCGGGTACTGCTGCACCACCTCGCCACAATTTTGAAGATTCTCTAGCGCACCAGCGATGTCCTTTCTGGCGATCTTCTCGAACACGAGGGTCCTGAGGAACCCAAGAAGATGAACAAGATGGCGAATGAGAACGGAATTACTCTCAAGTCGTTGATCAACTGGATCTCTGCACTGGGCAAATGGACTGAATAGAAAAAAAACATATCGCTTCAATTGGTTTATCAATCGGCCCTGTGCAATAGACGAATGGACCGAACTGACCAAACCAAAGGCTTGCGGAGGCGTGTACGCTACAGCGGCACTTGGCTAGAATATGGCACACATGGGCTCTGTCTCCGGTAACACGCAGCAGAATAGAAAACCGAGATTGTTGTGGTGCCGTAACGACAAAGCATAAACATAAGCCAGTACATCCTGGCCGGCAGAAAATGTCGTGATTCAAACAACATTGGTAACATATGAAGCTCACCCGTTAATGATAAGCCCGCCGATGCCGCCTCGAATGTCTGGCCTTTTCTCCAGGTGGTTACCCCAGCAGAACACATGTCATAACGCACATCAAAGGTCGACAGCAGAGGGAAAAGCCAGGACGTTGTGCGCGGCATTGCCGAAACGAGCCCATGGGGACATATATGAAATGACACACATGCAAGAATCATGCTCCCGTCGAGAGAAACAGTGTCACGCACATACAGTATCCGCGTATCAAGGGATGCCTCTAGCGGAGCAAGCAAGACAAGTATGCCAAGAGATCAAGACTACGGTAGGGGGGGGGCACGTTTAGGGCACGCGCTAGGTTTTGCTACTTGTACCCTTTTGTTTACCTGCAACCTTAAGCTTTTCTGCTTTTCTATTTCACAATATGTACCGCCGCCATGAAATTATTTTGGTTCGCTGCGCCAACGAAATATGTTTTGTCCGTTTTTGAGCGAGGCACAGAGCCACTCGGGCGAGTGGCCTACAGTCGACGCGCGCTACGATAGAGGCTGCAGTTTTTGGCTGAGACGGTTTCTGAATGACGGGGTTCCTTAACCCAAAATCGTCGGAATTTCATTCTTTTTTTTTGCAATAATTTTCAGTATATACCTAGGTCATCCGTTTGGTCATCGGGTAGTACTTTCACCTTTCCCCCCAAATCAGTTGTGGGCAGGAGGATAGAGCTCCTCAAGCGAGGAGCCTCAGAAAAGAAAGGGTGCGCCCCTACCGTTGCATGTGTCAGGCTCTACTACTGCAGTAGTGGAAATGGGGGTGTAATCCAATAATAATACTATTATACGGAGGTCGTGGTCAGCAACAGAACCTTCCGGTTCACACACCCGCCCGTAAACGCGCACAAGCGACCACGTGAATTACCGGTCCGCTGCGTGTTCAATCCGCTGAAACTGACGAGAGTGGTTTCTCGTCATCATCGTCATCCTGTCCAGAATGCTTGAGAAATGCGCGCCTGACCCTTCCCGCATCACGGTCGCAAAAAAATGCGGGCGCGAGCCACTTAGCAAGTCGGCGCGAGCCACTTAGCAAGTCGGCACCGACTGGGTCTGCCGACGTAATGCCGGCGGAAGGCTCGCCGTCAACCCCAACGCCGCAAGCAGTAGGCCGGTGTTCAACAACGTTCTGGTAAAGAGCTTGCTCGAACGACCTGTAGGAGCGCATGACAAACCGGCATATGTCGCCTTCGGTCGCCGCTTCATTCATCTGAAAAGAGGCCGCATTGGAAAAAGGGTGGGATAAAAACAGGGTGGGAATATGACGAATCATACTGTAACGGCAATGGGTGATCTTGACAACAACAATGCCTCTTCAATTGTGAACATGTTGATTGCACCCGAGATACCACTCGGCGGAAGAAGGATGCCCCCGCGCGAACGGGTAGTGCCACATCGAGCTTTGACCTACAACTTTAGACGCATTCTATGGTAGTGGTGCACCTACGTTTCCTGACAGCCCTCACTCACAGCGCTGTGCCTCATCCAATTAAGAAACGAATGAACGTGCAACCCGATGAGCCGTCCCATGGCCTTGGCAGTCAACAAACACTTGAGTCAAAACACAAATTCTACTCCAACGACATTAGGTAGTTCCTCTCCGTCACTCAGATACCCAACGGGCCCAGACGTGCTACCCTTACCGCGTCACTTGTGTTTATCTCAGTTAGGTCCACATACCTGCGGGTTAGCTTGCTCCTTGTTGAAGAACGACTCCACCTCCTTGCTCTCCAATTCTCCGAAAAATAGCCTGATCGTTTCTCCATGTTTGACAACATCCAAAAGGCCCTATTAGTAACAAAAACACAACGCACGGTAGCAACCATGGGTGTTAGATACGCACGAATGAAGAAGGGTGAACAGGTTCCACGTTTTGTGGCGCAGCCAAACGTTTACAATAGTTGTATTCATACAAATCAACTGAAGGCGAAAGCATTTCCTAGTTACAAGGCATTAGGCCTGGTTTCGAGACGCACCAACGAACAAGTAGTAAAAAGCGAGGTGCCCATCCGCCTGCCTTCCGTCGACAACGTTTGTCGCAAACGCTGTCCCTGTGTGGGCCCAGTGCGTTTGAGACTATATGGCAACGGGAGCAACTGCCTACGGAGAAATAATGCGTCATCCCAAACACAGCGGCACACGATCATGGAAGTCTGAGTTATTCCACGTAGTGTCCCAGATATGTACCCGGTACAAATTATGCGCTACAGCAATGGCATTCCATGCACAGGGTATGCACTCCTACAGCAGTGCAGTGCTGGACGACGCAAAACTCGAGCAGCATGCCAGGCGAAACAACCACGGCAGCGTGACCCCTGAAGCACGACCCGTCACAACAATAATTCCAAGTTCACCTCTGGCATGGTTTCGTTTCCTTGTTCTTGAACGTCGCACAGTATAGCGTTGGCAGTTTGAAGATACACGTGGAAGTTGTCCTGGTGGGGAGGGGAGTTCATGGTTGGTTATCGGCGTAGCAGGCACGGATGGGTCAGCCACTGTTCGCCATAACCACCCATCAGTTGCCAACGCTCAACAGTGCTGTCTGGTGAAGCTGTGTAATTGTACCGTTGTTCTTATACATATTGGGCATATCGGGCAACTTTTTATTCATCCCAAAGAGTAGTTAAAATATCAGTGGTTTTCAGGTTTTCAATGCCAGTGTGAGTTTTCACGAAGACTTTCAAGGAATCAACAGGCCACATACTAGAGGGCTCCATGGTCCCATGCAAAGAAACATAGCGTCCGTACACAAACAGATAACGGCATTGTAATGAAGAGCAAATAAGTGAGGCCACATGAGCTCTGACCACTCGGCACCCTAACCAATATATCTCTAGATATAGCGTATAGCGACCGTACGTCGTTGCGATGATGAGGAGTTGTGGGAGCAGCAGACACACGGCTGGCGGACGAAGCGAAGCGATTGACACCACAGTAGCTAAGCAGCAGTAGTTAGGCATACATGAACATCTATCGCATTGAGGCGTGCAAGGGGTTCAAGTAACCCAACCTAGTTTCACGACGAATATGGCGAGCATATTGCAAAATAACAAAATGCCGTATTCGCGACGCCAATACGTTGGGAAAACACAGAATTGATTGTGCCCAGCATCAGTATTCCTGGCATGAACATATTGGTTGTCGGCAAGCGTACCAACAAACGATTTTACCGTTTGGAATTAACCTTTGTTCGTCGTTGGCGACAAATCAACAGCAAACACATATCTTGTTGGCTGACCCGAGCCAAATCTGGACGGATGCGCGGCATGTTCTCACGTGGTCTCCGCAGAAGTCTCTCATGTAAGCCAAGATAGCCCATGCCCTGTAAGATGACATGCAATGCGAGGGGCACAGTTGATGTTTTGCATTCATTATTATTCAATTCAATCTCTGCTACGGCTCTGAGCATACCGGCAAGTTATAACGATCAATGCGGGGAAAAATCTGGAGCGAGCTACGAGTATAGGGCTGGCTGTCGGCCGGGGGATATTCAAGTTTCAAATCACGACGGGACTCCTCTGTATTATTACATTTCTACCTATATACGAAGTAGTATGACAGCCTCATACCGTCAGGAATGATCTTCGGGCTTACGGCCCAAATATCGATTTACCGTTGCCGGTGTCCAAACGCATATCGTGCAAGTAATCTTTCCTCGATACCGCGCCGAAGTCTTTCGCAAGCTTGTCGATATACCTACATAAAATAATCGCGCCAAAGCTCACCAGAAAGTTTCCTTCCCTGCGAACGTATGCCGAATGATTACTGATTTACCGTTACCGTGCATTATTTTGCTGCGAAGACCCGGTACTGGCAAATTTTTACAAAAAAGCCACGTTGCTGGCTAAAATATCGTTCCAGACCATATCTACGACGTGATTACGAGTGATTTGTTGACGCGAGTGGACCCGCGCCCGTGCAGCCGGAGGTTCAAATGCAAGCGGCTTCAATACAGGTTCCGCAAGAAATAGTTACCTGGTTGTTTACTATGTTACGTTCTCGCGTTCTCTGTGTTTCGCCTGCGCATGCGTCATACCCGTTACGTTAATAGTGCTTGTGCCTCGTTTGCCGCTATATTCCGTGTACCTTGTATTGCTATTCCACGATAACACCGCGTTTACCGTTATATTCCCGCGGTTGCCGGCATATTAATAAGAGTACCGCCGTGTCACCGCGCTCACCGTTAAAGGCCGCTCGATCTATACAGACAGTTTGCATTTCCGTCCCGACCATCACAACACTTTCTCGACACCGAGCAGTTAAGAACGCGCCTTTACTGCGACAATTTCATTGTCGAGCAAGCTAAACAAACAGATATGGCCTTCCATAACCGCCCGCCTAGTTGCCGCCGTCTTAGGCGTCGCTACGGCAGAATCCCCTGGAAATAACCGAACAACGACAACAATTGCATTGATCTACGGCAGGCATCGGCTGGCGACGTCACAGGCTCACCTTGCTACCTCGGCGTTCGCGGGACCCGAAACGTTGGCTAATGCGTCCTTAGCCAGCCGGGAGTATTTCTCCACCTGTCAGAGCAGGCAGCACATGCCGTATTTTTAGCTGAGATGGACATGTTTACGGGCGAACAAATGCTTCGAAACCTTGCCGTACCATCCACGACAAGACGACATTTGACATTGCTGGACACAGAAAACATTTAACATTGCTGGAAGTTTGACCGTGACGTTACCCTGGCGCGGATAAAAAACCCTACAAAACACACCGTTCCTCACTGATTCGATTGGTCGACCCTTGACCAAAGACCCGAGAGCGACCGCGCACCAGAAGACGCAAGTAGAAGGGTCTACAATAAGTTGGCTATCCACCGGCATGATCGAGTCACAGTGTTGTTCTGTTGTCGAGTAGTCCCCAGAGTCTGAATGCTGCATGGCAGCCGAGCCAGCAAACATTTTAACCAGCGTTTCGCGGATGTTGCTAACAAAGGGGTAATCGCAATTGGGGGCAAGGGTGGGCAAAGTGATGTTTGACACGTGGCATGTATCGCACTGTAGCAAGTTATCCTGTTCAGATAGAGGCTACGGCAAGAGGGTCATTCTTAGGTCTCGCGCTAGGTTTAGATACGGCATATATTTGCAACCTTCACCTGTTCTTCTTTTCGATTTGGCGACATGGACCGCCGCTACCAAGTTGTTTGTTACGCTGCGCCAGCAAAACATTTTTCGGTTTGTTTTTAAGCGAGACACAGAGCCACTCGCGCGAGTGGCCAGTACTATAAATAAGTCAAAATGGGGGTACAATACTAAAATACCGTAGTCTTGGTCTGAAATGAATTCTTCTGTTTTGTCATTTTCATAAGTCGGGCTGGGTGCTAAGTTGGACTGGGTGCATCACCCTTGCTACTCGACACGGGGATGGGGGGGGCTCTGTAGACAGAACTACTGGACACCTCCCATAACGTCTACGAGCATTAGGTTCTAACCAAAACGAGCTTTCGTCGCCGGCTTCCTAGTGTTGACAGGGACACCCTTGCGATAGAGGAGGACAACGGTTGCAGCGTAGCTTTCGCATAACTCCCATACAGACCGCATGCTACGTACGATAGGGGTGTACCTAATATTGTCTGACGCCCCTCGCTGTAGGAGGGAGCTCTGTACCTAACTCAAACGCTGACCTTGACATACCTGTACGCTTAACCCGATGAACACTCCCATGGCATAGGCTATGCCACGAAACATACTGCAAACCGAAGTGGGAAATCTCGGTATTGGATAGGAATCGGCGTCCCCGATGGTCTAGTGGGTTAACCGCGTAACCATTAAGGTCAACGTCGCGGGTTCGAGCCCCCCCGAGTGATTACTCGTACTTGTAGCGACTTTTTCTTGTGCTAAAAAAGTGACTTGCGGAAAGCGCGAGAGCGTGAGTTAGCATAATTCGATGAAAATCGACGAGCGTTGGGAATGCTGAACCCTTTGCGCGATAAAAATGAAGCCACGTACCAGGGGGGAGAAGGGATGACACCTGTGACCACGGCTTGTCCGGAAGCTGGAAAGCTAAAAAAGTGAGAAAAACAAAAAGGTCTTCAAATGAGGCGCCCCGTTAATCAGAACTGATTTGGCCACAAAGTGCTGCCCCTATGGTAGCCCTTGTCTTTCACAAAAAAAAACACCGCCATGGTAAACGGCACAGGCAGTACAAAATTATGATCGTATGATTCTTAGTCACCATCCAGCCACCCAAGCAGGGTGCTTTTGTTTCAGAAGAGGCTCTCAACCAAGACATGGATTAGGTAGTACAGTAGTGATCTCTCTATAGTGCCAGTATGTCACAGCCGGAAATACCGGCACTTTAGCGGCAACCGGCACTACTCCGCGTACTGCCACTACTGGTTGTTCCCAGTTGAGCCAAGCGATTTCACAGGCTCTATAGCGGGCAACCGGCACTACTCAACCGGCGCTATAGAGGGACCTCTACTGTATTACATGCTCAGAGGACGTTGAATGCCACACCTACCTCTGGCTGGTGAACGGCAGGAACCCGACGCAGCCGAAGTAGTCACTCAGGAAAACGTTCTCCTGCATTCCCACAAGGCCTGTCGCTGGGGAAGGGCTTAGCCTGCACCTGAGAACAACGAGGAATAAAACACAATATGGCGAAGGAATCCAGTCAATTCAAGACAGCAGCGCTACATAGAGGTAAGCTCGAATATACTCGCAGCACATGTTACCAGTTAGCTGCATCGAACCAAGCGGTAGGTCACAGCATGCCTAATGCCTACGACAGCGAAAAATCGCCCCCCTGCACTTGTCTGGTGATACCATGTTGCCCTCAAGGTGAGATATTTACACAAATAATACATGGTATCATACGAAAATGTCCTATGTGCAGACGACCTGGTACTGTACATACATACGTATACACGTCCGTGTACCTGATGATGTGCACAAGTAAAATATGTTTTTTGTTTTTTAGGCATGCTGTTTTCTGGCGGCAGAGGGTTTTTTCTCGCACGTTCGGCTTCGGGGCATTACGACGCATGTCTGGATCCCGGCCGAGCTCCGTGGATGCGCTCTGAGCGTTCAACGTCTCTGGGCTGGCTATTTTTTTCAAGGGGTTGCGCTCCGCCTTGTTGAGCCGAGTAGGTGCACGGAAAACCCTATTTTTTGTTGTTTTTCAATAACCCGCTCCCCTCTCACATTTTTGTATTCTCTTTGTTCCCACGCCTGCTGTACAACATAATTCCAATTGTGTTTACCCTCTGCTGTCTACTACAACGCAGCAGCAGCACTCCTTTGTCACAGCCACGTCACGGACGGTGTTTCTGTGTGTGTATGTGTGTGCGCTTTTGTGAGAGTGCAGTGTGTGCTGTCATAGGCACACTAAACGATCAAGAAGAGCGGTGGATTTGTTTTTGCAAAAGCAGCCGCCCAGCCTCGCAGCCACAAAATCAGCACACAGCAGTACAGCAGCAGTACAGCAGCAGCGGTACAACGGCAGCCGTGTTCAAAATTCTCGCTTCGGCCCAGAAGTCACGGTGTATGTGTGTGTGGCTGGTGCACAGCAGCAGGAGATCGAACCACGACAACATTTTCACGTCCAATGCAACAATCAAACACAACTCGTCGGACCTCGTACCAGGTATACGAAGCATACAGTTTCAGACGTAGAGGTCGGAACAGCGGTGGCAGAAGGGAGGGCAGCCGCGGTGGGAGCGGTGGCCCGCGCGGCCATGTCGCCCGCCAGCCCGGCCCGGGCCTGTTCGTGCTTGCTGGACGGCTTCCAGACGCGTTTCGGGAGGATAGACCTCCCTGCGGCATCCGCCGCGCGCACGGCGGGGCTGCGAGCCGCCTCACGCAGCCCGCGCTTGGCCTTGCGGTCCTCCGCCGCCGACTCCTGACGTACAGTCATCTTCTGTACGTGCACCGTTTTGACCTGCATCTCACTGACGACTTCGGCCAGCAGCCCCCTGGTTACCCTTCTTGATTTCTCGTAGGAGTCGAGGTTCTCCTTGCACATCCTTGCCGCGCACTTCTTTGCAATTTCAGAGTGTCGTCGTTGCCGCGTTCAGTGCTGACCGTCTTCGTCCGCTGGAGCGCCATGTCCAGAAGTTGACGTTCCAGGGCCCTGCGCTGGCTGTCGCTACCAGTCGTAGTCGGCCACCTCCATGGTCACCGCTACCTGGGCCTCTACCTCCGTTTGCACCCCCTTCAAATCGGCCGAGGTGGCGTCTGCTACTGCTCGCGTCGTTGCCGCCTCCTGCTGTTGCCGGGCAGGCAGCCGCAAGGGAGCAGGGGAACAACCAGGAGAAGCCAGACAATAATACGTGTTATGCGAGGCTGGTGCCGGCCACACGCCACCCGACAGACTAAGCGCGACGGGGTCGAGGCGATAGGGGGCACGTGGATGTTTGACGCGAGGCTTAACGGGCGAGTCCGACGCAGAATCCGTGGAATCCGACGAGTAACTGGGCGATTCTGAGCTAGGAATGGAGCACGCAAGACGTTCGTCGGCAGCCTCCTGATTAGCCCTGTCTAACTTGGTGGCAGCGTCATACTCCGCGCGCGGGCGATAAGTTCATCTGCACCGCAAGACGGGTTCCCCCTGTAGGGAGCTACGGCGCCACCTCTGCCTCTGCCTCTCTCCTCACTAAGCCTGTACGTACGACCGGCGCGGATCTCCACGGGCACGATGGCCCCACCCGGCCCCGCAGCCGTGGTCACGATGCTACTTGACGGATCGATGCCTACGGCAGCTAACTGTTCCGCGTGTGACCAACCAAGCCTATTAATAGAAAAAAAAACTCGCTCAAATCCGCCGCCTCGGCATCTGTGGCTGCCGCGGAGGCATCGGCGGCTACCCTGGCTGCTTCTGCTGTTGCGCCTCCCGCTCCTCTCGCTGCTGCCCAGGTCGCTGCTTCCTCGGGGCTCATGGCTGTTCCGGGTGAAGAACCAGTTTTTGCCCAGATGAGGCAACAGCTCGCCCTGTACAAGATGGTGGAGGCATCGTGCCCGGGGATGTCCCACCAGGACATCCAAAGCGTGGCGGCGGGCTGCCTTGGAGGGGCCGCGTCTTCCTCTCCGCCGGACGCCCCCATGGCGCCTTCCGCAGCAGCGCCCCTGCCTCGCTTTGCCGCTCCGCTGCCGATGGCTCCGCCCGCAGCTCCGCCGATGCCCCCTCGCATCAAGGGCTTTGATGGGGGTCCCAGGAGCCGCTTTTACCATGGCCATGACGGAGGAGGGCACCGTGCTGGACCCCAACACGGTCACCGAGGCTCTAGGGGCCATGGTTTGAAAAGGTGCGATGACCAGGAAGTACTGGTAGGTGTTTTGGGGGTTGGTGGTCCGATGGGTGGTGCTGTTGGTAGTGTGGTGGATGGTACTGTTGATGGTGTCATTCAGGGTACTGCTGGTTATGGTACCGGTGGTTATGGTGCGGGTGGCGATGGCACTGCAGGATATGGCGGAGGTAGTGTTGGTTTTGGTGATGGGGTTGGTGGAGTCCGTGGTGTCGGGGGTGGTGACTCCGGTGGTGTTGGTGTTGGCGTTGGGGCTGGGGCTGGTGACAGAGCTGGGTTGGGGTTAGGTGTAACACCCCCATATATAGCAGCAGAGCCCGCGTACGCAGCATTAACTACTAACCCGTCCAAAGGTATTGCCCCGTTTTGGGGGATGGTACACCTGAGGAAGCTGAAAGGCGGTGGCGCCATTGGCAACACCGATTGTGTCAGCGGGCCCAAGCCCGTAGGGAACGAAATAATAGAAACAAATGAAAAATCAACGGTACGTTGGGCCCCGCGCCGGAAGCATATCGGCCGCCTCTCCCCTCGCCCCATAGAGCAGGTGGAGCACGTAAGCGGAGCGTCGTGAGGGGCACAAGGCCCACTACTGCTCATCATGAAAGTTCGGCCGGAGCTGCGTCGCACACTGCAGTTTCGGGCCAGGAGACAGGATGTCATCTGCCAGAGAACGGTCAGAGAGGGGGTACAAATATTGGTCGCCTTCCATTTAGAGATGGAAGTAATTATCCCAGACCACCGTTGAGCATTAATTATGTGTCCTCCCGTTTTACACAGCCCGTTGTTCGTCAAAACGTAGCGTGTTGTGGCCGTCCGAGCCGTGTTGATAATCGGAATAGCCCCCCGGTTAAAACGCGAGTTCGAAGCGGCGCAGTCTCGCCGAGTGTAGCAGCGAACAGTGATACCGAGTTCGAGTCAATCTCTATTACTGTAAGGGAAGTAAGCGCGCCCCCTTTGGCTGACCAACCAAAGCTAGGAACAACCCCGAACGAAGAAAGTAGCGCCAGGGAAATTGCAGGAAGGGGTAGGTATAAAACTGAGCAAGTATGGTATCACCCTGGTCGAGGTACACAGATAACTTCTCGCTTTTCTACGACCCCGCCAACGCCTGTTAGTAGCACGGTCGTTCGATCAGAATCAAGTTTTGGATCTTGTAACGCGTGTGAGGAGTGATCGCGTTCCAATGTTGCCAAAGTTGAGTAGAATAATGGAAAAACAATGTGGGTTAGCACCGGACCAGGAGGAGGTTGGTACCGTCAATGCATCTGACAAGAACCCGACAGTTTTTGACTCTGAGTTAGAGTCCGAGAGTAGTAGTATGGGAGAGAGTAAGGATGGGAAATTATTTTTCGACACCGAAACGGTCCGCGACAGAACACATGCCTCTCTGGACCGAATACATGCCTCTCTGCGAGGCAAGATTCTGACCGTCCCGGTCCTGTGTTCCCCCCTGCCCGTGTGCGACTGGTGAGAGGGGGACGCACAGATGTTTTAGCCGAATTTACACGTGCGGTGGGAAAAGACGTGATTCTGGATAGGAGGGATCATACAGCGGCCATACAGCTGTTCGCGGGTAGCAAGGCACTGCGGACCCAAGCGTGTACGGCATTACTGGATACGGGGAGCCCAGTCTCTTGTATTCAAGAAATAGTATGGCAGAAAATGCTGGCTAGTGGTGCAGCTTCGGTAGATGGGAGGACTGATGTAGAATCGTAAACTTGGGGGGGGTTCCACTGAGTACCCTTAGCAACCTCCAGTTACGTGCGTCTGAACATACAGTTGAAAAATAATGGAAACACTCTGACGGGTCTTTTCGGTCCCTGACAGTCTGTTTGGTTGTGTTTGCTCACGTAGTACCAGATAAAGCAACGACAGTATCAGTCTGTCTAGGCAGAGACAGCTGGTCACATTTTCCTTTCAGAAAATATCGCGACGTGATGAGTGAGACGAAAACGATAGTTACGTTTGTAGCAACAGACAGCGAATCAGTGTTGCAAGATCAGCGTTCTAACGAGTGGGTAAATAACGCGGTAGGCATGATCGAAGGCAAGGGAAATGGCCGCGTTATCGTCCGTGTTGCCAGTCATAGACATCTGTTGCCGAATACGATGTCTTGGGTACAAGTACACGCCTTAACAACGCAGACGGTGCAGAAGGTGAAAAATGTGCTTATCCGGTTTGGGCCAGACTGGTCCCCACAAGAAGCCATAGCAGAGGCGGGTGTTTCAGAAATCCCTTTACAGAGGTTACACGTTGATGGTTTTGTGGTTCAACCAGGTATGCGGTTGGGCGTGGGAGGCGAGCGATTAGAGCCGTGCGAGTTGGACAATACAGCAATAATTCCCACGGAAATTCAGAGTATAAACGCCGTAGCAGAGGATGGTAACCCGGAAAAATCTGATGATGAACGACCAGCAGTTGTACTATCTAGTCTATCTCCTACACAACAAAATTCCTACATATTTGCAAGCGATACATTTTGATTTCGAGGAGTCTTTGGACAGCCGATGACATTGATGATCTTGGCAACCTACTCTGTAAGTAGGCGCACCGTTTCTCCAAGCATAGCATTGATTTGGGACACGTTACTGTTGACCCTTTTCGCATTGTTCTTAAGAAAAATGCGCCACCGGTGAGGCAACGACCATACTGACACTCTCCAGTGTTAGCAGCAAAAGTGAAAGCAGAAACAGACAAACTGGTTCTAGCAGGAACATTGCGCGGAACGTATATCAACTAGACGAGTCCGCTAGTGGTTATCGCCAAAGCCGATGGTCGTATTAGGTTGGCTTGCAACTATAAACGACAGAACGTGCAATCCACAATACCAGTGATGCCCTTGTTCACAGTAGATGTTCAGTTGTCAGACCTGGGAGGAGCAAACGTATTTAGCACCATGGATTTAGTTAGCGGATTTTTCCAGTGCTCTATACACGAAGACTCGATCCCATTGACCGCCGTCTGCACACAGAACGGAAACTGTGAATAGACTGTTATGCCGATGGGACTTGCATCCAGTCCGGGATGATTCCAATTTATCATGTTGGGGGTTTGTGATGGGTTAGATCGCGTTCGCCTTGTTATCGACGATATTGTGTGTTTTCGAAAAACGAAGCGGAACATGTGTGTGATCTTGAGATAAATTTGGGAGACTGACAACATTTGATTTAAAACTGGCACCTAAGAAAGCACACTTAGGAGTGCGCAATATCAAATTTATAGGCCACCGCGTTACGGCAAAGAGAGCAGAACCTGACCCCGTTAAGGTTGAAGCAATGACCAAACTACCCATGCCTATTAACGTTAGTCAGCTACGGTCATTGTTGGGCGCCTTGTCGTATTACCGGATTTTTTTTGCCACAAATGGCGACTGTTACTAGATATCTGAATAACCTCTTGAAAAAGGGCGTTAAATTCGCGTTTACTGTCGAACATGTGGGGATAGTGCAGACCTTATTAAAGCGACTGGGTAGCCCAGACGTTTTAGCTTTTCCGGATTTTAAAGCGGCTATATCAGGCGACCGGCCTTTCCGATTGATATGTTAGATTACCGATGCATCTATCGATGGGTTAGGCGCGGTGATAGAACAGATACAACCTGATCAGTCTACACGACCCTTGTGTTTCCTTAGCAGAAGCACGTTGCCGAATGAACGAACTTGGAGTGCGACATAATTTGAATGCGCCGCGATTGTATGGAGCAGTCAAGAAAAATCGGCAACTGTTTTACGGTATACCTGGTACCTTAAATAGTAGTGAGTCATCACCAACCGTTGAAAAACCGGGAAAGACTATCAACAAAAGCTAATAGAGTACAGAGATGGTACGACGTTTTGAGTGCGTACACGTATACATTGGAGTACAGACCAGGGAAGTCCAACGGCAACGCAGACTTGATGTCGCGATTACCAATACCTGCCACAGAAGCTGACAATCACCTCGATGTCCGATTATCTGAGCCCGCAGATATCGATGTATATCTGATCGGAGCGAGCGGTGTGCAAACTGCGCAGCTGGCGGAGCCCATAGTTTCCAGCTCGGATAGGCTGAAAGACTTGGACCCCGGGTTAAATTTTGCGGTGGGGGGGAGGGAACTGACGACTGCGCCGCTCACCACTAATGAGCAAACAGCTCGAACTTGGAAGATGATTCAGAAAGAGCGAGCGAAAAGACAGTAAAAAATCGTAGAACCAAAACGTAGAATTGCTGTACCAGATGACAAGCCTTTAGTGCGACCTACGTCAGTAATTAGCGGCCAATGGGAGCCAGGACTGGTATTGCATGCTTGTCCCATAACAGAAGAAGGAATAACTTTATTAGGTTCAACAGAGAGAGAAACCGTACCAGGTATCTGTGATTAATCCTGAGGATGAAGGTGGTAGTGCCGGTACAGCTGGTAGCCCCGATCATACTGATGATAATGAAGAACTATCTGAGGAAGAATTGGACAGCATGGAAGCGCGGGAGTTTGGTGAAAAATTGTGTGAGAAAACAGCAAGTGAGTGGGCTGTAGCACAGATGAAAGACGAATCCGCAAGAACAGCAATAGAGTTTATACTCTCAGACGTC
>JAYJMJ010007314.1:0-23448 GCA_036873875.1 Laminaria ephemera | reverse complement strand
AGTCGAGAAAGAGCCTTTTCGACTCAACTTTTTTCGACTGACGGATCCGACTGGCACATCCAGTCGAAAAAAGTCCTTGATTCGACTGGATCTGCGAGTCGAATCGGTCAGTCGAAACCGTGTTTTTTTATCCCACCGCATCCCACGTACACAACAAACCATAGCACGACACCACAGCACACCACACCACAACAGCGGCGATGCTGGCTTGGCCGCTGTCGCTGCTGCATCTGCTCTCCACGAGTCAGCGTGGCGCCTGCTTATCCCCGCCCGCCAGCAGCGCGCGCCATCATCCGATGTCAGCCCGCGGCATCGATGAACTTTTGCCAGCAGCTGCTCTCGCTGCTGCTGTGGCCGCTCTCGAGGAGGTCCAACGGTAGGGCATCCACATGAGGAAAATTCATGGTTCGACTGCTGTTGCTTGCTGCTGCTGCGGTTCTGCACGCTCTCTCGGTGTGTGTGTGCGTCGTGCTTTTACCACGCAAAGAGATATACCAGGTAGCATTTTTTAATCGTTCAGCACTCCCTTACATCAAACGCCTCCCGAAATAATACAAAACCCATAAATGCGATCCGACTGACGATAAGAAGGACGCCCAGAAGAATTCAGGGTAAAAAAAGCCCAGTCGAAAAAGGCCCTGTTCGACTGACGGATCCGACTGTATAAGAATTGGCCTAAGAGCTATGATTCGAAAAAGTTTAAGTGGCACATGCATATTGGTTAGTAATCGTTCATAAAAGTCCGCACGTTTGCAGGCGTTCCAGTATAATCCTCCAGTTTAATAATGCGTCGATACCATCTCCTCGGAGACGAATTTAGGTCAGTGTTTCGTCCCCATACTACAGTACTATTACGGAGAACCATAGTAACGAGGACCTACGATACCCACAAAAACCTATACATTACCCCATTTTTACTAACCATAATCGGTCCTAATTACTATGTACCCCCGTAATATTGTACTTACAGCATGTATGTTCAACTGATTGTTGTGTTCTTCTGCTACCCACCCCTATTGCCCGTCGTGACCCTATCTCCTTTACGCCGGTTCGTATGACAGGGGCAATGAGCATTCTCGGCTCCAACGCCACCATCATGGGAACAGTGGACTTTTTGTCCAATAAAGCCCAAAACGGAGGTAGGGGGCTTGCGGAAAGATTTGATATTGTAGTTGGTTGGTTTCCGGGTGCTTGCCTGGACTGGCGGAACGGTAGATGCATGACGCAAGGGTGCGTTGTGCCACCTTCGGCGTACAGTGCACTGAATTTAAAAATGGCATACTGTAGTTGGGACTGTCGATACGAAGGACCTGGACTGGAAAAGCTTCCTACACGTCGGATTGTGTCGTATATGGTCCCTGCAATTTTTCAATAGTTGTTTGTGTGTAAGAGTTCGACGTGAATTTATGTCGTCCACGTGGTTTGAGTCTTGTGTTTCCACCGCGCAAGGTCCGGTCGGGGAAAATGAACGACTGGAAATTGGTGTGCCTCGCGACGCGGAAAATTGTAAATATGCCGCAAGAAGTCACCTTTATCGGTGCTGTACACTGCTTCTCATAACCTATTTTTCCCGTAGCGCCTGCACGCTCATGCCTCTGACAGCATTATGCATATATCGAGTGCCTCAGAGACGAACGCCGTCAGTATTGAGCTGCTGTAAATACCCCGGGCGGTCCGCTCATTGCGATTTAGAGAGAAGAGATTGGGATTGATAGATAATACTATTGCTAGTATTTCCAAGATGTGTCTGGCACCTGGGTACCTCGTATGCATTAACATCCTTGTATGCACTAGTATCCTGGTATGCACTAAGTATGCACTAATATTCTGCTGTATAGCAGGAGGACACGCATGGCTACGCTGCTACGACCAAATTAAAGTACGCTTCAACAGTGTTGTTTTTCATTTGCACCAGGTGCCATCCACTTCGCGTTAAATCCCATGGTCTTAGTCGTGGGGAACATATACTTCTTTGGAAATCAGGCCGTTTTTTACGGAGGGGCGTTTGTGCTTACCGACCCCATTGACGTCTACATAGCCGGTACAACATTCGAATCAAACAAAGGCGCGTCCGGTGGAGCCGTATCTCTGACGTCCACAGAGGGGACAACAGGGGGGTTTGAGAGCTGTCGGTTTCAAAGCAACGATGCTACGAACGGAGGGGCGGTGTACATGGGCCCAGGCGACAAAGGGCAGACTGAAAAGACTAGGTTCTTTCAACATTCGGTCTTCCTCAACAACATTGCCGGTGAGGGTCCCTTGGCAGACCGCGTCAATAAAATATTTTAGAACGGTCGAACCGGCAGTGTTCCGCGGAATGCCCGTGCGACACCGTCGGGATGCACGCTACGAAGAGGTGCACATATATTTGAAAGGTTACTTACTTGAAGATCGCCTGCCTGACCAATCACCGACTTTAATTCCATAGCTGAGATCGTAACCCAATGAACAAGCCATGGCCAATGCCTACTACGAAGAATTTAGTAAAGCGCGAATGGCATTATATTGGTAGTGAGCAGTTCCTGAGTCGTGGAGCCATGTCGGTCAGAAATTGATCGTCGAAAACGTGCTACCTCTGTCTTAGCGCGCGATTCGGGTTCTGGTCAACGTCGTTTGTTCGGCGACTGCACTGGGCCCAGCCTGCTTTAGTGACTCCGCTAGACACGTTTCATGCTCGCGGTATGGTTTCAGCTGCTCCAAAGAGGAAAAGCATATTCGAACATCAGGCCCATAGACAAGATAGTCCAATGATGAGTCGCATCGCCGAGGGAGTACTGACACCATTTTCCAAATATTCCCGACATGACGAGCGCTATACATCTCACCTAATAAGTAACAGAGAAACATTGCGCGCAACCGTACGAACAGCACCATGGGTTTAGTCATACAAACGATACCGTGTAACCTTCAGAAATCAGCATGTAAATTGCATTTAACGCGTTTTGGGTATTTGCTTCTTTGGCTAAGAAGCCTTGCTAGTCAGAAAAGTGCGGTCGAAAACGCGCGTACGGTACCTCGGCTGCCGTGACGTGGATCTGAATTTCAGGAAGTGTACAGTAGTCGTACCCAGCATAGTTTTGTTGTGGACCCGTTACGCCTAGCCATATGTTTGCAACTCGACGTGAAACAAAATTGTATTCGGACGCACTGTGTTGTGACGACTGCACTGTGTACTCTTAACCCTCTGGGACTTCGAAGGATAGATTATGCCGACAACAACTGGAGGTAGGGAATACGTCCGAACGTCAACGAAATTGCCCGTTCGGTGGACGCGAAGCGTGATTATGTCTAACCTGCTGCTAGCTTAACCTAGAAAAGTGATGATGCCAATCTCCTTACGCTTCAAATAGCGTTTCAACCGAGGATGCGCTCACAGCTGCGTTTTGATGGTTGCATACCACTTATATCTTGATCATTGACTAGGGCACCTTATGCGCAAGATCAAGTGTTTCGTTGATGCCTAGGTTTGCAACTTACCAGAGATACTTCGATTCTCATGTCACGACTATACGACATACCGCCATGGCTTATGCAAGGTACCGTACGTGCTTCTGTTGCTACAGTACACATCCACCACGTAGACTGTGTATCCTGTCTATCCACTTCAAAACGGCATTACTGTCAGACTTATGACTGACTAAATAGGCTACGGGTTTCTCTACAGCGCGTGTGTGATGTTACTACACAAGGTTGATCACGGAAATAAGCTGACGTGAATAGGCTGGTGTTGCCTATTTATTAACACCGGTCATTTCACAGTTGATTTGGGTGGAGCGCTCTTCAACGCCGGCGAGCTGGAAATCGGCGACACAGTGTTTTCGGAAAACATTGCGGGGGGAGGCGGCTTGGCCATCCACGACGAGGAATCTTCAGCTGTGCTGAGAAACGTCACTTTCCACGAGAATATGTTTAGCTGCCCCGATCACCAGTACAGCGATGCCCACCATGTAAGTATCCCACGTATTCTACGGCTTCCCGTCCAACAGAAATGCTCATGTCCCGAACCTCAATTGCACCTAAGCATATGCCTCGCTTCGCACAGCGATGCCCATCACTTGAGGAATCCTTGAAACATGGGTGCACCTTAATATTTGTGAGGCTCCTGTCTTCAATTGAACACCTCCATACTTCGCCCAAATCATGACTGCTGAGAAGGTATGTCCGCTAAACCCGGTAAATGATCTGATGTCCTAGCTAGGTGTTAAACAAAAAATAAAGTAAATTGCACTTGCGATCCCGGCTATATTGGGTAGTTTTATATTGGCCAAACCGTACTACCCCCTTTGGCAGCACTTGTCAATTTGGCTATTGTTTCGGTCCACTCTTATCAGGAGTCACCGAGCGCCTGTCGTTTCGAGGTGGTGTGTCTACATTGCTCAGAAGGGTGCACAGTAAACGAGCACGTTGCCACGGTCAGCACCGACACGATCCCTACGTGCGAAGATATTCCCGAAGGCGTGTCTAAACTATCGACAACTACGTTACAAACATTCGACCTTTTGGAGGGGTACTACCGCGTTTCCGCCGAAAGTCGAGTCATCAGGGAGTGCTATCAGAAGGATGCCTGCCGTGGGGGTACTGACGGTCTCAACTATTGCGCCACAGGCTACATCGGACCTTGTAAGTACGACCCATGCAAGAACACGGGGTTCACGGATGTAGGCTAAGTTAAGAGCGCGCTTACAACGTATGATGCTCTTCGCATGAGGATCTCCTTACCATACCGAAATCCTGGCTCGGGAAAAAGATGAACATCTTAGCCGATGAAACTACTCATGGTATTGATACACAACTTGGTAACTGATAAGATTGTAAACCAAAAGCGGTATCCCGACGATATTTGGTAGTTCCCCAGTTAAGGGGTCCCCCGAGTCAGAAATAGGTCGGCCGAAGAGTACTCTCCCTATCATTGGACGCTTCCTGAATTAAGTGAAAATGAGGAAGGCTATTGTGGTTTGTACAATTCTGGCGAGAATATAGATGCATGCTACGGACGAGAATGAGGACGTTTTTCCTCAGGTTCTCATGAGATCGTCTATTTACCTCAGACGAAGGCTATCCGTTTAAGCAGCATTTTGATGGCCTCTTGTTTCAGCGGCTCACGGCCTCTCGCGCAAGTGTCTACCATATCTATTTGCAAGTGCTAAGTTTGTATCTTTTGTTTTGTTTCGTGGTATGCACTGTCATTGGACTATATATTCCACTCGCGTGCTGGTTTTGCGAGGAACGGGGCCGTTGGCGCCAATGGCCGAAGCCCGGGTGTGAAAATGTGGTTACTCCCTCTACCGTAGCTCGGGTCCTCGTCCAAAAACATAGTTTTGCGAAACATCTTACTCGCAATGCAACTAATGGGGTCATGGGGGAGGCGTATCAGAAGTGAGGTTTCACGAAACAAACTGGCCCGTACCGACTTCGGACAGTACCTTGGTATAGGAGTCCATCAGGCCAGAGCAAGACTAAGGCAGGGGGGGCGGGGGATGGGGGGCGGGCTCGGTTGTTGCTCGCCATAGACATTTGACCAATGACCACACATCTCGTTCCCGACGGGGGAATGCTGGTTAAGTATTATATTTCACCGTTTTGGCCGATTGCGTGAGTGAGTGGCTATCGAGTCGTGATTTACTATGCTCTGCCAATGCGCTAAATACGCCCCTTGGAGTCGTTTGCTGAATTTATCGGACGGATATAATGGATGTAAAGGGGGAGCCTCCGTACAGTGCCATTCGTCACATAACTTTAATGGCACCCAAATGTAACACATGCACCGTACCATGACCCTACACGTTGTATGTTGGCACTTGCGGGTCATGATTTGCGTACATACGGTGGGCAATATCTTCTAAACAATATTAATCTAACTTACCGCGTCTAGATCCGTGCTCTCAACTGTATGGCCATATATGGCCGAAGTCTGTAACTTTACGGGGCCGGGTGCCCCACTACACGTGAAATACATATCGACAATATATATGTGTAGTCCATCTTTTCAACCTCGCCTTAGGGAAACCTGACAAAGTTCTAACTACCACGAACTGCATCTCTCATACAGACTGTGCGGTCTGCGACGAGGGCTATGCTCCGGGAGTATTGAACCGATGCCACGCGTGTTCTAGGAAAAGCAGGCGCTGGTCGGTGGGGTTCGCGATAGCAGCTCTGGTTTTGGTGTTGTTCGTGGCTGGTTTGGTGGTGTCCCATATCATCCTGAGATCGGAGGACGATTCAGGGTCCATGTGCCCCCCGATGATAACGTCTTGGTACGAATGGCTTGTGAAGGGGCTCCCGCTCTCTGCCATCAAGATCGCCGTCGTGGTTTTACAGATCATCACTCAGGTGCGTATTTCCTTTAGTTGGGTCGACGCATGCTACAATACGGGTATCACTATTTTTTCTGAGACTGTTTTATTGAAGAGCTCGCAACTTTCCCCAAACACTGACGTTGAGAAAACACGAAAATGCAGCCCGACAAAATAACCTACGGCTTAGGTATATAATAATTTTTATCGGTATCGTACCTGGTATAGTACAAATGGCCTTCCAACGATATGGGGTATTGCGGCTCTTCAGATGAGAAGCCCCACCAGACAGAAATGTTATGGCCGATCCGTGCTATCCCTGTCATAGCATGCGTTGGCCTCACAGCCATATCTTAGGGTGGTTATATAAAGAGCTGCACACTTCACCGACTACCCGATTTTGAGAGCTATGGCACACAGCAGAGCACAATCAACACTTTAGATCACAAACGAGACTGAAAAAACAACGAGCAGTTCCTAAGTTGAAGAGAACTTTCAGTCAGAATGGGTTGTGTCCAAACATACCCGGCCACCGTGGCAAACCTATTGGAGTACCTCACAACTCTTGGACAAAATTCGGATGACGTGCTTAGAACGCCAGCATGAACATGTGTACCTCCTGTAGATAGGTACCCTAAACGGTACGGCCGGTACTGCTGGGGTGCTGGCCAGTGATGGTAACTGGGCCGTGGTTTTTTTTAATAAATCAGATGGGTAAAAGTGTGTCCATTCGACCAAACACCGTAGACTATTTTGCTCTCTGAGTCGAGCGTCTGTTAGTGTTGTCAAAAGCTTTATGATTGGGTAGGTCTCTAAATACGGCACGGCTCATCTTGGGTTCGGCGGGCTTGGAACAGAGAACCTGCCCGGCGGAGTAAGAATTGGCTGCATGACAAACGCTGTACATCTACCCGCCATACAGAACCGGCCCTTTGGCAACCAACCGATATATTGGTTTTAGGCGAGTTTATTCTGAAAAATGTGCGTCCTACACTAACTTCAGTATCACTGGTACCTGGTATCGAATTTGTATTTCCCCATAAGGTTTCGGCTAAGTCGCTTGGGGGGGCTTCTTTTTTAGAGACGGCCGGCGGTGTAACATGAAGTTTGATTCGATAAATATCGTTCTGTACCGTCAGTACTGCGGTGCGTCCTAACCAACCAATGGTCAATTGCACTATCGCTTCCATCTCGGGCGCTTGGCAAGCGCCGGCCGCACGGCCGGCAGCCGGAGCCAACGGTCTGTCTGCCGTGAATCTAAGACATGCCGGCCGTTTGTTGTTTCGGAGTTATATGTTCTCAATATTCAGAATCGGATGGTAGTTATCTGTACTACACTGTCGTTGTCATGGCGTGAGGTAGGTAGGAAGGACCTCGGAGGTGTTAGCTTAACCTTGTTTTAGCCCAATACCGTCCTATTGCCCACGGCCAGTTCACCGAGATCGCAGGTGCCGTGTATCCCGACGAATACGAGGCCTTCCTTGCGAAGCTGTCAGCTATCAACTTGGACATCGGATTCATCATTTCCAATTCCTGCATCGTCACAACCACTTTCTACGCACGTCTCCTAATTGCCACGATCGGGCCGCTGGTCGTGCTAGGGCTGTCGTTTGGAACCCTGTTCGTCGCGGGGAAGCGGCAGGCGCACATCGACACCTCGCAGCCTATTTTGCACAACAAGCGTGCGTCGATAGGGCTTTTCATTCTGTTTTTCGTGTATTCTTCCGCTTCATTCGTGATATTTCAGACATTCGTCTGCGACGAGCTAGATGACGGCAGGTCGTACCTCCGGGCAGACTACAGTCTCCTCTGCACATCCGACAAGCACGCAGCGTACACGCTGTACGCTAGCGTCATGGTGTGCGTCTACCCAGTCGGCATCCCGGCACTATTTGCGTGGTGGCTGGCGCGCAATAGGAGGGATCTGCGAGAACCTGGACGTGAGGGGCTACCACATCTTCAGTCCTCTCGTGGTCTTTGGGATGCGTACACCCCCTCGTGTTACTACTTTGAGGTCATCGAGTGTTTCCGCCGTATCGTGCTTACCGGAGTTGCTGTTTTTGTTCTACCGAACAGTGCTGAGCAGATCGCCATCATTTTTCTATTGGCAGTGGTGTTTACGTTTATTTCAGAGTCTCTCTCTCCCTTCGCGACTAAAGCGGACATGTGGCTGTACCGCTGGGGGAATGCCATCATTCTGGCCAGCATGTACGTAGCCCTACTCTTGAAGGCTGAGCTGACAGACGAAGACAGTAACACATCGACTTCTATGACGGTGCTGTTGATCTCGGCGAACATGTTCCTAATGGTAACTGTGGGGGTGCAGGCTGTTCTCTTGATCAAAGGGGTATGCGTAGCAAGGAGGCTTTCCGTATTGCACCCTTCCCCATCCGCGTTTTCGTTCGTCCAGCAATCAACGGCGATGGAACCTGAGGCGTAAGGTGTTTAGCGCTGCACTCCCGTTACGGCGACGAAACACTAGGAATTTGACTACCATTGAGTGAGGGTTTAGAAGCATGTTAAGTACGTACTTGACGATGGCCGATGTAGGACAACGTTTAGGGTCGGTTCCTACCGGGCAGAAGCAAAAACCTTACTTCCCTCGATATAAAGCCTCCAAAAGGGTGAAACACCCCTACTACTGTTTCGCACTCCACACGGCACAAATCCGCTCGTTGTTTGCGTATGTCGGCGAAGTGGTGGTAATGCCACTAAAAACGCGCGCTATTAATAAGACAGGCGTAGCACAGTTTGTCCACATTTTTCGTGACTGACGGGACTCACAAAGTGAGGCACAGAACAACTAAAAGCCTATGTCGTTGGAAATCCGTTTACGTTCTAAACTAGTTTGGGACATACTCGCAAGCTACCAGGTTTCGGGCGCGATATCCGGATCCTCACGTGGGGAGTCTAAGAATACATCAATAAGTCCAACCCTCCTGTAGCATGCGGCGCGAATATGCTATGGAACCTGGCCGATTTAGTACGCTAGGTACCTATGATATGTTTCAGCCATCCTCGCCCACTATGGCGGCTGGTTGTATAATTCCGTGCTCGTTTGGTCCATAGGAACGATGATTGTTTGTTATCCTACCGCGGGTACGAGCGGGCCGATCATCTTGCGCGTGCCACGGACCCGTTAGCCCTACATATTTGTATTAGTTTGTCTCTGGAGTAGGGGAACCAAACTCCACTCAGAGACTGGCAATAAATGTCGTGTCAACAACTGTTATGGTCGGTGTATACTCGGTATAGCGTAAGGAGAAACATATTCCGGGAGTCCGGCCGTTTGGAGCGTACCAAGAACCATTTCGGCCTACAAAGGATATGTGTTGAATAGGAAGTGGTCACGCAATGCGTCATACCTCGGCCTCCAACCATCATTGTCTGCAATGATGCGAGGGGGGCATGTCTAGGGTTGAGAGTTGAGCATAACCAGGGTTACACATTGCTCACTGGTGGGGCCCCAAGTATCGGAGGAGCTACCCATTTGTTTAGGGACTCCAATGATGCTTTTGGTCATTCTCCATGTTCGCCGAATGCCTAGCCCGTGGCACGGTTTGGAATTAATTGAGCCTATGATTTTCTTCACCCGGTTAATGTGTGAGGGATAGAGTTCGTCAACTTCTGAGCAGTAGGGTAATTGGATGGACTACTACCGTCCGTAGTAGCATGCGTCTTACGCTAGGAGTTGCAGTGTTTCGGACCAGAATATGTGTGAAATGACTTCAGGTTCTGGAGTATGACGAACGGCAAAGTTGGAAACTATCGCCGCGACGGACGCTTGCTCTTAGCCTTTGTTCGTTCTTAGATAAAGGCCATGGTGGAGGGATCTCTTTTATTGCGTATTTTCGTGGCATCGTAGAGCTACAGGCACGAGTGGCGAAGCTATTGATTTGCGGTTGATGGCCCCGCTATATTCCCCGCCATGGAAGCAGGGTTTTGTTACGTTGCACCAAAACATTTGTTTGTTTGAAGCCCATTTTTGAGCGAGGTAGTGGTTGCGCCAATGACCGATTCACATTGTTTGGCGATGGTCAGTCATTACACATTGTTGGAGGTACGTATTCAGTGGTAAGATACTGGTCTACAGAGATTTGTGGTTTGTACCTTGTGCCGAGGGCTTTTTGTTCTGGGTAACGTGTCCCCGTGTACGGCCTCAATTTAGACTTTTTCTACGGTATGGGTGCATCTAACGTCTGTGAGGCTCCTAATTTGAGGAGCTCCATACCTCACCAAAACGTTAAAGCTGATATATCTGGAAGTTCAAGCTGGTAGACAATTTCATGGCCTAGATATACAACGAAAAATATTGCAAAACGAGATAGACATTCTGACGACATTGGGTTAAGAGGCCCCGTCATTTGGAAATATCTTAGCCAAAAAGTGCTACCCTTTTCGTAGCTTATCGTAGCACGTGTCATTAGCTCACCATTACGGAGGGCCATAGTAATCAGGACCAAATATGGATAGTAAAAACAGTGTAATATATAGGTTTTTGTGTGAATCGTAGGTCCTCATTACTATGGTCCTCCGTAATAGTGGCTTCCTGTCGGGGTCATTCTGTGATAGCATGATACGGCGTGTGTGTGTGGCGACCCCGCGATACAACAATAGGGCGGAAAGATCTACGTTGCCTTCTCCTACGGCGCAGTGGCAGGCCGTATGGGGGCACAGCACGCGTCATAAGGCAATGCACACAACAAACACGCTTAACGGATGCCCAGGGGTTGCTGAGGGGCTTCAATATTCCAGAGGAGAACGTACTACTTCGGCAACAGTTTCAGCAGTATCTGGATGTTCGCCACTATGATTGACTCCTGAAACAATTTATAGGACTGGTGTGTGTAGTTGATCTGGTTGTCCGCGTACAAGCATTTATAGGGTAGAACGGTATTTCATTTCTGAGATATCATAACCCTCGTGGTTTGTATTCACAAAGAACCTTGGTGCATGCAGTGTGACATATCATTGGTTGCATTTCGTATAAGCTAGGAAGACGATCATGACGCGCTGAAGCGCACCGAGGGGTGCGGAGTGTTGGTTTCAGATTGGTCATGATGTATGAGTTACAAGTATCGGTGCGCGAGTTGCATTTTTCATTCGTGCGCCGAGCAAGGGAGAATCGGTGAAGTACTCGGCGTACGTTGCAACCTATGAGTGGGTGCGGCCGTCACCAACCAATGCATGACGAAATACGTTCTTTTTTCAATACAGGTATACCACGTGCATGACTACACGGTGGTGATTCATAATGTGCTGAGCGCCAAATGCCTCCCCTAACAGTCAGATCGCGCAATCTGATCGTCATTCCAATGCTTCGGAACAGACGGCCTCTCTCACCCATGCGCAAAGACAATAGGAGGCATGCCGAGGCTATGCCGAAGACCGTAACGGGGACGGCAGCCGCGGACGGGAGCAGTAGTGCTTGGTTCACAATGACTATGTATGATTAGTCGTCGTGGTTTTCGGTGGTCTCAAGACCGCAAGGGCAATAACGATACATTCTAATGGGAGAAGTCCCCCATTCGCCGACTGGTCCGATACATGCTTTGACGCGAACGAGTTCGAACGTGGCTGGCCTTGCCTTGAACTAGCCGGTTTCCCAATACGGCATGCGATACAATTACGACTGGGTATCAAACGCGAGAGCGGGCGATGTCATTGATTGGCGGAAACTACTTTGCCTCCATGCGGCGACGATATTTGAGCAATCAGTGGTTTGGTATTTTGTCTAGACTCGCTTGATGTAAAACGTCTACGAGTAGGTGCGACCATTTCTTTGCGCACGGGTACGGGTGGTTGACTTCGGTTGGAGTTGTATGTGGATGCGGAATAGGCACCCAAGGGTACTAACGGGATGTCCACCTATGGTGGATTTGTGCCATGCGCTGGTGCCTGTGTGTCGTTGTTCGCTGGTACGCAGACATGCGTTACGTTTTCATCCACGGAAGTGGAGTGTGGATAACAGGGAAATTGACGTTGTCCGCGTACCGTCAGCAGGGTAGGTAGAATGCATATTCCCTCACCCAGCGGTTGCACACGGTGCCGTTTTGTTTTGCATACTCTAATGGAGAGCACGTAACAGAGGGGCCACAGTAATTGGACTTGAGTTTTTTTCGATCTGAGTTGTTTCCTGTCGCAGAGATGCCGGTGTTCTGGTCTTCCCACAGAGCATACAACAAACAGGGGGGCCGACGTTTTGGGGCGGGGCGATGGTTATGTGACGACGGTGTTGTTGATTATTTTAAAGGTTTTCATAACATACTCTACAGTGATTGATTCTTCCAATCCTGTAGAAACCATCTTGCTTTATATCCGGAGATATATCTGTGATTTGAAACAGATTGATTTGGTGTTCAGATTGCCGTTAATCCTGGCAATTATTTGTAGTGTCTGATGGGATTTAGGGTTGCCATTCCACCTGCCAGTTGTTGACAAGTTGTTTAAAACATGACGTATCTCGCACGGAATTGGGGGGTTGTTTGTGGTTTCAGGTGGTTTGCTGCTGGTCTTCGGGGATCTAAGTAGTACTGTGCGACGAGGGAGTATTGTGTTGTTGCTCCAGGGTACAGCGTGAGCAGAAAGGCTCACCTACCTGGGGCAATTGATGGCTAGACAGGCACTACTAATGTCGGTGGTAATACGGTATGTCTAATGTATGTGATGTTCATGATACGATTCGGTTCTGTGATATATCGATACGAACTATATCTCTGGGTGGAGCTCGTGAAATAAGGGTGCGGCTCACCACTCAATTTTCTTCATTTAGGCATAGAGGCAGACCACGGGGTCATAGCACACGCCAACACAGCAATACATTATCCAAAAAGAGGTTTTAACGCTTTTGGGCGGTACAGCGGAGTTAATCTCTCCCCTAACCATATCGTATCGGCTGCGCCCATTGGCCGATCCACCCTGGCACCGGCGTGTGACCGTTAATACTAGGGTACACTGAATTCTAGCTATCCAGGTCGATTGTCACCGTTTTATGGCGTACATAATGCCAGACGATACGCCCATCAGGCCAGGACCACGGCAACTCCGCCAATTATACAAACGTAAACTACAGCATACGTGCGTCGCCCGGAGCAACAACTTATTTACATGTGCATACAACTAACAGACGGCTGTCGATGGCCAGAACACCCAATGTTGCCGTTTTTGCGCACGGGGTTTGGTTTCCTCACGAGGATGAGTGGGTGGGGCCAAAAGGCGCCACGAGACGGACAGGGGGAGTAAATCAGGAACAGCGTGTTGAATTAGTCCCTCTGGTGTGTACACCCGTTCGATCTAAACATCATTCCGGTACGTGGTGTTTTCTTCGTGTGCCTGCTGCTGTTCAAGCTAGACCGCTTTTTGACACGTAAAATCTACTCGTCGTCTCCATCCAGACGCCAGTGTGTCCAACGCATCCACGCGAGCTTCGTTAAGGGCGCCGCCAGCCAGAAAGGATGAACGACGCTGATCGTGAGCCTCAAGTGGAGGCTAGACGGCAGGCCCTGCAAGAGGAGCGGAAACTGCCGTAAGTCGCCAACGAGAGGCGGCGAATAATGCTAGATGGAAAGAGGCGGAGGTTGGTGTAAGTCGCCACGGAGAGGCGGTGGAGCTTGTATAGGGAGAAAAACCCGACGCCCTCCTAGTATTTTTCCCTAGCGAAGATGCATTCGATTCCTACAACAAGAAGTTGGTCCGTTTTTTTTTTCATTTTACATGCTTGTCCAGGGGCTGGCTGTCAAAACGGTTCACGGCGAAATAGGATTAGCCAACAGCGTATTGGTATTCTGCGGTAGTAGGAGTACTCGCGTACAACAGGAGTACCCCCACACATCTGCTGGTGTATGAAATTCACTGGCGCCAACAGAAAAATATACAAGGCCGTGTGTGAATATTTAGGAGCTTTCTGCTTTTCGGCTGTGGTACGATTATTCGTATACATGAGCAGTACCTCCAACAGCAGTCCATCCATCTCTCTGCTGTTATACGAAATTCGCTGTCGTGAACAAACTTATACCTCCATCTATCATCTGCTGGTGATACGCTGGTGTGAACACACTTTATACCATGCCTTTTACCTTCCACGAACGCACACAAGTTGCCGACAGTTAAAACGACCCCCTTGCGCGACCTACGATTGACAGCTATTCTCTGTTCCACTTGCCATTCATGTTTACAAGGTTTAGAGTACATTCCGGACGGTACACATATCTAGCTCTCTCAACTAGCCAATCGCGCTTCCACCTGAGATAGGCGCTGCTCTCTGCCCGAACCACATGGACGGTCGTAACGGCGGTGGTATATAGGCGTTGCTCCATGCTGGAAGACAATTGTCGTAACGGCGTAGCTCGCCAGATCAACTCGCTGTTCTATATATTTGCGTACACGACGTCTCGTTCTATTAATCCATGCACATGGCACTTGGTACAGTTCATGAGCAAGGTTTGAAGCGCTCACGTCTTCACTTAACACGTACCAGGTCAATCGATTCCTAATGAGGACACGATAGAGGTTTTGAAACAGGCCGGAGTATCAGCGAAATCCTCGTACTCATCGCGCGACCAGACGCCAAGCTCCACAGGACAATACGGTGATCCAGAACATGCATCCATGTAGGGATAGGTATAGCCGGATGTCCGATTTTCGGGTTGTTTCTGGTGCAAGAGTGCCTTCGCGGCGCTGCCGAAACCGACGTCTCCGTTGATATCACTCTAGTGCCAGGCGAAATTGAAAATATCAGGGTGCCCGCAAGTTTCGAGAAAGAATGCTTCGTCGACACGAAGGCGTGGCAGCTGAAAGCAGAAGCAACTGCGGGCGGTGGTGCCTATTTTGGCCGTTGGTTTAGCCCCCTTGTTTTGTCTGCGCACGGTGGTGGGTTCGCGTTTTTCTGCGCGGTAAATGCTTTGTTTCAGAGAAGGTCGAGGATGGATTGGGCTGTCACGTTGGCCCTAATGGGGGCCGCCGTTATACTCTGTCGGGAAAGTTGTCTGTTTGGAAACGTTTGACAATTTGAGAAGAAATATGTGTTTACATGCCCATTTCAAACGTTGTGTTGCAGTTCATGGGCTGCCGAATACCAAGAGCAGATGACGAGACCGTTCGTGTTCGTCCGTTTGTGTTTCTGTTTCCCTGCCAGCACGGCCAAACAAAACCATTATACAACACTCTTTCTTAAATCAACAAGGTATTTAAGATCCTTCATATGCCCCCCACTTGTGCGTCTTGCACCCGAATAGTCCGCATAAACAAAAACTTGCATAGGTCAGAGAGACGTTGACGGCCCCGCTCGTGCTTACCACTATTTCAATGGTATCGCATTCAAAACTAAAAACTGAGTGTTCCGATCAGGCACGATCGCCGTTCGTTCGTCAAACCACGCGTGTACACCACAGAGTGGGGCGGAACAAATCGGGGTGATTCGACCTAGATCTACGAACATGCATATACGTAAGCACAAGTACTTCGTATACACTACCGGCCAGCTCATAGGAAAGAGTTCAACCAGCAAAGTAGCGTCAATATTTAGGTGTAGTAAGAAAGTTTAGCAGTTGCTATACTGAAGTTAGTGTCGGGCATCCGCGTTCTCAAATCCGAAATCTAGCCTGAAGCCAATACTTCGGTTTCTTATTGTAGTCGACAGTCAAACAAGGCAGATCAGGCGCTTTCCTTGTACTGACGGCTTTGGGAGTTTAGAGGGAAAACAGGTCTTAAGCAAAATGAGCCATTCGAGGCAGCCCGGGCGGCTGGGGGTTGGGCCGTGTCTGAAATTCACTGTCAAGAGGTTTGCTACATGCGTGCAGCATGGCGATAGTGGTACTGATGCGCGCTCATCTTGAAGGCTTGATAAATTTGCCCTCATCGTTTGTTTAATAGCTCTTGTTTATAGCTCTTGTTTCGCAATTGGGTGTCCATGCCTATTCTCATCGGGGTGTATGGTCGTCGGTCCATGGTCGTCTGTCTATGATCGTCGGTTGGGTAGCGCTCGCTGGTTTCACGACTAAATAGTCCAGACTAAACAGCTCGTCTGACAATTAAACTTTCACATGTCTCCGTTGACGCGGAAACTTGCGGGCTAGTCTTTCATGTCCTATTGGAAGTCGCGATAAATCGGAAATCGGATCGGAAAAAAAGTCCCGATATCCGATAAGAACGCCTTACTTCAGGCGAGGAGCGGATGTCGCTCTACTGTCCTCTCCCCCGCAAAGATATATAAAATAATAGGGTACAGGTGAACGATTCGCAAAGCGTACGACTTGGGCAGTACCATGACGTTTATTTCCGTTCTTCAGCCGGGCATATCGCTTATCGCATCGGAATCGGATTTTCAGCGATGTCCAGTCCGATAACTGTCGGATAGTACATCGGATGTCGACGTTTTAGGCCCGTTTCTGGTCATAGTCGATTTTTCCTTCCAATATGCAACACTGCCGAGGACATGATACTGTTTGTTGAAGGATGGGTCGCACCCCCATTCTGCAGCTGTCGTTCCGTGTCACCAGGGGTCGGTTCAGGAGCAGACCACTGTCTGCTGCCTGCTCCAGAGAGAGCGACGCAGTGAGACGTACGCTTGTATGTACTGCATGCAAAAGGGGAGGTGCCGCAAGCAGTGTTCTTGGCGCCTTACGAACGACTTTACTCCATTCATTAATGGACAATTATTGCCACCCAACAGTCGGAGCTCACGCCACAGCACGCGCCTGACGGTAACTAGATGGCTTCGCGCCTTCCCTGTTGGCGGCAGTCCGACTCGACGCCGGTCAACATGTCAAAGGTTACTGATTCGCCCAATATCTCTACGACGAGAAACGTCGTGTGAGAGGCTTGGCATCAAATTACCTAAGCAGATGTCAACAATTAGGAAGAAGTGTGCCAAGGAGGCGGGCGAGATGCAAACATTCTCGGCCATGTCAGTTAGGTCTGTTCGATTTTGGCTGTCACATTGACGGTTACGTGTCCTTTCGTGATATTGGCATATTGTTGGGTATTGGACGCTTGACTTCTGTGTTCGTACGTAGCGACTATGATACACGATGGGGTCATTTCCTCTGTCTCTACCCTGTCGGAGATAAACTAATACATGGTCTCAAACATCTATGTATCGACTGCCCAGCAGTCTTGATAAATTTGCCCGGGACTATCAAACACTCTAGAGTGCGTGAGTACCAACGTAGCCTCGTGGTGAGGAAGTGGATGCTCTCGAGCCAAATCGTTGGGGCAGGGCTTCGTTCTAGAATGCATAAACCGGGCAGCCGCGGACGCTGAGGAGCGTGAAAAGTCATTTCTAGCCCAGCTGCTTGGGGTGGGCGTTGCGCTATTGAACACCAGTCGAGAAAGCCTGGCCAAGGCCGGTGGGGGCAGTTGCTACCTAGTGCAGTTGCAACGGGGAGGGATGCTGCATCGCTATCGTCAAAACTCTCCGACAGTGGCGGCGGGAGCAGGGAACCGAGGGGGCAAACGTGTTCACGAGGAAGCTGATCCCAAAGGGGTCAGCTTGAAAGGAGAAGGCGAGACCGGGGTTTTAGTCCCTCACGTAGGTACTCTGAAGCTCCGGATGGTCTGCGTGATCGGCATTTGGATGGAGAACCTAAACAGGCGATGATGACGTTGGGACGACGACGTTCGAAAGAAGCCGACAAAGTCCATGGGTGGAAGTATAACCGTGGGCACCCCCGTCGTGCGTATCAGCTCACGCGGGATAGTCTGACGGCGGAAGTATCACCGTGGACACCCCCGCCGTACGTATCGGCAGGGGGGACTCAGCCGCTCGACATTTAGGTGCCGTGCGCACTCCACTGCCAGAGTATGGTGGCGGAGGCAAGGAGGTGATGAGGTCCCATGGTGGAAGTACAGCCATGGGCACCCCCGCCGTGCGTAGCGGACGTGGGGACATGAAGTCGCTCGGCATTTATTTGCAGAGCACAATTCACTTCAGAGAGTTTGTTGTGGAGAACGAAAATGTTGGAGTATTCGCGAAGCGAGGGAAAACATGTTTGCACATCTCGCGAGAAGACGCACGGGCGCCGCCAAGGCCGTGTGCACCCGACCGTCCGTGTGGGATGGGTTGGGGAAAGTCGCGAGGCACAGGCGTGTGCACTCCACTGCGGGTGCACAAGTGGTGGAGGCGGCGAACGTGGGGGGAACGTGAGCTGTCTACAGCAGTATCAAACCCGGGGAGAAAAATGTCTGCAAAGCAGCAAGTCGCGCGGCATTGCCGCGCGCAGTCCATGACATCAGCAGCAACAGCAGCAGCGGGAGGTCGTGGAGAGAGCAAGCAATGATATGTGTGTTGGATATCCAAACGAAAAACGTTCCGGTACGATAATGCCAAACACACTTCGATAACGATAACGATAACGACAGCTATCGTTATCGAATCGAAACACCACAAGGTTGATAAAAATAACGACACCGATAGTGGAGGCGAACACCGACGTACAAAGCCCACACGAGACCCTTCCTACACGCATATCTTAGTGCTGTTCTGTTTGCACGGTCATCAACAAGAAAACCTGTACGATTTATCGCGTCTCGAACCCAACGTCTCGACCACGGGTTAACGGCGTCCTGTGCCGTTCTACGGCTTCACGGCGATGTGTACCATGTTCCATGTGCCCATGCCTCATGTTTTAAGTTTTGTTATTCCATTGACTATATGATCACGACTGCAGAGATAGAGCAGAAGGCAGCAGTATACATACGTGTCTTACACCTATTGCGGTATGAGTTTCGAGTATCAGACCGGTACACCGGTACCCGGTAACAAGTACCTGGTATGATGCAACCGTGCACTGATCTATGATTATATCATTACGTTCTACCTGGTAGTACATCGCTTCTACTACTACACAAAAAAAAACGTGTTCTTACAGCTGCTCCAGCTCCAGTGTTGACGTGCTAGTATGATGCGTCGGCACTGAATACATTTTTTTATGGCACCGGGCACCATGTTACAATTGTGATGACACCCCTATCCAGTATGGTTGTATACTCTTTCTGATATGATACATATCAGGAATGCTTGCTAGAATTGCTTGGATTCCTGTGGGACGTCCCATGAGGGGTCCAATTGGACGCCCCATAGAAATCGAATGATCCCATGGGACGTCCCACAGTAGCAAAAATGTCATGGCTTGTCCAAGAGGATCACATGGGATATCCCATAGGATACGTTGGTCCGATAGGATGTGCACATCTCATGGGACGTCCCATGGGGTTGTCGGTGTTCCATGGGGTTTGACATAGTATGCATACCCCATGGCATCCCATGGGACATCCCATGGACTATTCCCATGGTATATTATGCGATACTGCACGTAAATAGTCCCATGGGACGTCCTATGGGATATATGTCATCCCATGAGTCGTTAAAGATCCCACTGTCATTTTCGTGGGGCATATCGTAGGAGGTTGCCAAGTGACATCCCATGGGATGCCCTATGGGATGTCATATCATAAGTCGTTCTGTAGGATATCCCGTGGGACATCCCATAGAAATATCTATGGGATATACCATGCGACAACATATGCGATCTCTTGTAGGAAATTCTAATCTTATGCGACATCCCATGTATCTATGGGATATCCCATGCGATAACATATGCGATCTCTTGTAGGAAATCCAAGTCCTATGCGACATCCCATGTGATAAGCTGTAGCATATTCCATCGTATAACATATACGAAATCCCGTAGGATAACCTATAGGGAATCTTGTGGGATGCCAAGCATCCTACGTGTGGGATGTCTCATGGATGCCGAGCATTCTATGGGTCGTCCCATGAGCTTTCCCGTGGTCTGTCCCACATGATGTCCCGTAGTCTCTTCTAAATAATACCTGGTAGCACCATAGGATGTCGCATGGGGATTCAAAACATGCTATGGGCTGTCTCATGGGATGATCCAGGGGAAGACCCATGAGATGTCATTCGGATGTCGTTCATCTCTTTAGACATCCCATGGTACATCACACGCGTCATCCCATGGAATTGCCTACAGCTGAATTCGTACGTCCATCGGGATGTCCATCATCCCATGGCATATCCCACATAACATCCTATGTGATGCCAATGAGATGTCGTTTATTCCATTGGATCCCGTACATCCCATGGGATGTCCTTCGGGGTTGCCTATGTCCAATTCATTCGTCTATTGGGATGTCCATCATCCCATGGGATATATCCTATATGACATACTATGTAACGCCTGTGAGAGGTTACCCATCCAATGGGACAAACCAGGGGACATTACATCCCATGCTCATGGGTTGTCATTCATTCCATGGGATCCCTTACCTCCCGTGGGATGTCCTAGACGAATAATTTGGCATGGCCCATGTGGTGTCGTTAATGCCGTGGGAGGTTGCATCGGACATTCTATGGGACGATTAATCTCCATGGGATATCCTGTGGGACATCTCATGGGACGTTCTCATGTGGGACTTCCTATGGGACTTCTTATGGGATTTCCTATGGGACGTCCTATGGGATATCCCATGGGACATCCAATGAACGTCCTGTGGGATGTCCTATGGGTCATCCCCAAGGGTGTCGGGTTTCTCATGGGAAATCCTAAACTACTGCAGTTTTGTGGTGTCCCCCGTCACCATAGGCTTTGGGCCTTTTATAGTTTTATCGTATCGTTATCGCCTATCAAATTATCGAAAAGACTATCGAAATACTAGACTTTTTTCGGTTCGATACTTTAGATTTTTAACGAACGATATATCGAAACTTTCGATACGATATCCAACACTAAAGGGTATACCGTCAGCTGGACTTAATGTTGTCTTCGGCGACAAATCACGGGGCAGGGGGGAAGCGTCTGTCTCCTGTTTGGTGGGTGTCGTACGGATTTTTATCCTTGCGAGGGATACTAAATATGTTGGTCGAAATACGTTGAAAGATACGTCTTGATCGTACAGTGTTGAAGTGTATCGTTTGCAACGGCGGTGGAGTTTCTGAGGAATGTGAAATTTTGTGCTCGTTCCAGAAACGTCGTGGATGGTATAAAATGTATGATTTGGGTTCATCCCAAATGGTAGACATTTCCCCCTGGTCGAAGGAAGGATCGAGTTTTGTGTTTAGATCAAACAGTCTAGTAAATCCAACGCCCTTCACAGCGCCGCCCTGACGGGATATACTGGTATGGGCAAGCCCAGAAGGTGACTGGTTTTTCCAAAAATGATGTACTACGATGAGAGGTGGTGTGGGCCAATACGCCTTAATTGAAGGGTATCGTTTGGTTGTGTGGTACTGGTTAAAATGATATGGGAGGACATGACTTTTGCAGGGATATCTCTTGTTTGTAACTGCATACTGTACCGTGCGATACGATAACGGTTGCAGACAGGGGAGGATATGCGTATTATTATTATTTTTGCCCTCCGACAACGTAGCGTAGATGTCGTTCCGATGTAAATCGGATGTCCTTCCGTCAAGCAGTAGTTAATCTCCTATGACTCTCTGCCTACTACTCTTGTTTCCCAATTAGCCTTCCCCGCATCTATCTCTCCATTTTTATGTGTATTGTATCCTATTCCTCGTCAATAGTCCATCCCCAGGTCATCGGCCGCGGTCGACCGGCTTTTTCCTCCCCTCCCCTAGCGGCATGGCGGTCCCTCAGGGCGTTCATGAATAATAGTTGTTCAACAACCTGTACTGTTTTAGTTACTTTCATGGATAGTTGGGGTCTTAGTCACGAGTGCAAGAGAGATGGTGTATTTGAAGATTTGATTGATTCGCAAACAAGTTGTTTGCCATGTATTATGTGATCGAACGTGATGGTTTTGGCGGATGATCGAATAACTTCTATTTTCTGAACGGGGAGGGCTTAAGTTGTTCGTGTTGGTCGTAGAGGCACCACGGCGGCTGTAGCAAACCATTCTTGTTCGGTTGATACTTCGAAGTAGGGGAGCTGGTGAGCAGAGCCAAAAAGGGGGGATATTCTGATTTGTGTTGTACCACCAGCAGCGTCTACTATTACGGAGGACCATAGTGATCAGGACCCACGATTAACACAAATACCTATATATTCCACTTTTTTTATCAACCATATTTGGGCCTGAACACTATGTTCCCCCGTGAATATCATTGTTTCGGATATGATCGGGGCCAGGTAAAATTATATGCTTAAGTCACATGAATTTGTGGTCAAGCGGGTAATGCTATACCAGGTGCAACCTGACAGTAGTATGTGTCGCGGGGTTGGATGCCACCGACTTCATACATATATCTTCATAACAATCTCATATTAGCTTGAGATAGTATGGATTTTTACGATTGTGTTTACTACCAGCACAAGACGAGGGGGGTGCCCCGAAAATTATTGCTGACGAGTTTTTACTTTTTTTAGGCGCGGCTACTCTAATTCCATCTGGGAGATTTTCGCTCGTTGTGGGACGGGTTTCCTCTTGGCATCGTGGTTGATTTCGGTTAGGGTTAGTTGTAATCCATTTTCTTGGGTCGTCACCGTCATGTGAATAGTTGGGAGGGCATTCGCGATTGGCTATTCAATTGACAGTTGCGTGTCGGTTCGGTTTACTGGCACATTCTTGGGTATTGGACTCTTGACGTCTGTCTTTATACGTGGCGATTGTGATACATCATGGGGATACTTCCTCTGCCTCTACCCAACTAGTAGGTTGCCTAAACCATCTACATATGCATCGACTGCCGCGCAGTCTTGACTACTTTGCCCGGGGCTAACGAACAAGGCCAGGCAGAGCAGTGTCCCGCGCGCAAACAGGAAAGTCGTCATGAGAGGAGAGTCGTTAAGACAGGAGAGTCGTTATATTTGTTGCTCTCTACAGGCGGCGACGCAGGCGTCACGGTATCACGCGAGGTTGACTCCAAATGATTATGCAAAGCTTCATGTATTATATGATATTGCTCTTCACGCTCGTCGAGTGAGACAGAGCAGAAAACATAACACACAGAGAGGAATACCGATATTCAATCCTCCCTTTCACCCGCAGAGAATATCATATTCCCTAATTTACCCAAATCAATCTCCGTAGTCAATATCCCATATCTCTGTAATCTACGATGAATCATCGCTGGCGTCCCCAGTGGCTCAGTTGGTAACCTCGTAAACCTTCTGACGACTAAGTTGCAGGTTCGAATCTTTCCGGAGTGAAAAATCGCAATTTAGCAGTGGAAAGC